>JBCFXI010000430.1:0-163068 GCA_038496175.1 Ampulex compressa | reverse complement strand
AGCTCTCAAGACATATAATGGTTATGCGGCTTAAGTGTGAAGTTGGTTTCGAAAAAACGTAATTAAGTCCTCTGACGGGAAAAAACGAAATTACTTTCCGAACAACCCAATACTTTCTTGCGCGGTGTGCGCGGTATTTAGTTACTCAAGTCTACGCAAGATGCGATTGAGTTCAATTTATTATGTTGCTACAGTAACTTTTTGAATGCACGTCTACGCAATCCTATGAAGCACTAAAAGTATTTACTCACGCGGCACGCGCAAGAGCGTGAAGGCGAATTTAATTTTCAATTACATCGCCCCTAATATTTTATCGATCAATATGGTGCATAATTCCGAAAGGTGCTTTTGCATCGATCGACCTCCAAAACGCCGTGGATAATGCGCCTTTGCGGCTCCGAACGCCGTAATCGTCGCATCCCTCGCAAAATCCGATTGCGGTTGTTGCGCCAGATTAAACGCGGCCCCGATTTTCCGATTAGTCACAATGGTACGATTAGGCCGAGTAGACTCTTCCAGGATGCTTTTCCAGGCCGCCTAAAGGACGTTCCTGGAAATATTCGAAGGGCCGCAATAAAACGGGCCGGAATGCAAAGCGCGCGATGGTTATGAGGGAAACTTTGGCCGGCGGATTTACATGGGAAAAAATGTATTTCTATCCTCCTCGAGCGATAACGTATCACTTATCGATGCTGAAAATACAGCCATTTGCCAATGATCAATTTTTGCCTTTGTGCCCTTCACCCTTTTCCCGAACACGACCGTCCCCCTTCGTGTACCCACGATATGCGATGTAACAATGGCCCGGAAGATAATGATATTCGGGTCATATCGCAACGGGTTTTATGAGCAAAGTTTTTAATACGATACCCCGTCTATGGGGGGAAAAACAAAAGGAAAGCGTATCGAGCTCTGCCAAATCGTGTTTACGGAGGGACCTCCACTCTACACGCCGGATAACATTATGTATTATCCGATTTCTCGCTTCAACGTCCCAGATACCGCCGCCGCTCTCCATCCCATTTCGCGGAACGATTTATTCACAGTCTTTTCACGTAAGCAACACGCCACCCCGCAACGATCGCTCGTTTACACGATCGATCCTTCGATCAATTCTAGATAACCCTATATCAGATTCCCTTCCTTCCGTAATGGGAATTCAGTGGTCTATTTTCGTCCGCGAGTTATCCCGGGATTGGGATCGGCGCCGGACAATGCCCATTTCAGATTCAACCCTGGAGACGCCGAGGAACTTGTTTAATATTGCATCACGGCGACTCCGAAAACGCACGGGCCGATTCAGAAATGGATGGCGATACCTTGGGAGGGGTGCATGCTTGAGTTTAGGCCCGGCGAGGCTGTTTAACGAAGCAAAGTTTGTGGTTCGGTTTCAATTTGGCAGATCTTGGAGCGTGGAGAATTAAAGGGAATGTGTATGTGAAGTGGTAGCGCGTTTAGGCGGTTTTACTTTTAAGCAATCCTTTCTCAAGTTTCTTCAAGTCTCCTAAACTCAGTGCGCATATTCACTTAACTACGATATTAATATAGGAGAACTGGATAAACTACAACTAGAACTAGATAATATAAGAGAACCAAGTGACGAGAAAGTATATCATTATAAAAATCTTCCCTATATGTAAGCTTAATTTATACATTCACTTCGTCCAACACTCGTTTCGGTTCACAAATCCGCGTGTACATTGTCCTGCAAAAACGGAAGGTCGGAAATTTTTAACCAACTTCTCAAATATCACATTGACATATCTCGTTGCTCCCAATTTAAACGAACCAAGTAGCGACGAGCTGTATCGATACACGACGATCCAGCGGTAATTTCAATTCGCCAAATCCGCGTGTATTTTACTCTCTGTAGACTCAACACGGTGAATTTTCTGGCCGAAAACAGGAAGCCCGGGGTAAACGGCGTTAGCTCGCCTATATTCCAGAAACGTTCGACGATGACCGGCCTCCGATAACATTTGGACACGTCCAACGTCGGGATCCTCCTCCCGCCATCGGCACGGTTCGATATCCACGGCAGAATGCCGACGTTATTCCAGGGGCGGAGGGGAGGGAGCTTCTGCCGTGGACTCGCAGAAAAATCCCCCTCCTCGGCCATTAATTCCATTGTCCTTCCGATCACGGAATCTACAGTCGAGCTTTGTTCTCCGAGGGCCTTACGAAAAAGTTGCGACCGAGCGATTCATCCGCGCGAGAGGGGGGAGGCTCGGCCGCCTGGATAATAAATCGTGCGTCGGCCCGTTTGCCTTTATTGCCGCGCGAAAAAGTCGCGAAAACCGGGCAAGATTGCGATCGCGATTATTTCCCGCGGCGCGATTCGTTGTGCTTGAATTATCGCTGGTACGGACCAATTGGGTCGTGAATTTTGCGTTCGACGTAGCCCCTCGAGGGCTCGTTTCAAGCCTTTCGGAGTGGCCAACCTCTGTCCACGTACCGTGGAACTTCGTAGCGCATTATATCGTACTTATGCTTCGAGGAATGCTTACGCAAATTGTCGATGCGTTCGAAGAATGTAGCGCGAATGCGGTCTGGAAGAGGGATTTAAAGGATTGGCAGTGTCCTACGAATGTCCGGTTGGCACGTATGTTACGCTTTCTATTTTGCCGTGTGAATGGAGATAATTATTTTTATATTAGTATCGTAATAAGGTGATCATAATAGTGGCAGTGTAAGTGGTGATAGAACTTTGTAATGCGATCTTTAGAAATAATGATCGTGAGTATTCGTATATATTATAGTAGTATTTCGGATAAAAGTCCAATTTATATTTATATTTAATAAACATGCGGTTATGTCGGGCGAAAAATTGTTGAGTTTAATGTCAGAGTGTTTCTAAAGCAGTTATTTATATGGCCTGAAATATTTTTCTCGCGAAGCAAAGTTCGCATAAGCACCTAAGCTCGATACTTCTGGCGCGATAAGAATTATAAAAGACGCGACGTGTCGAAGAAGACGAATATTCCGGTTAGAAGTGTGACGCAAGGATATGGGATTAAAACAACCCGACTGCAATGTGCCACATCGAATCCTAATTCAGAGCTTCGCCAGTGAAAGATTTAAGCTGATCGCCCTGTTCCTTTTTTTATCTTCAAATCCCCGCCCTGCGCCGACAAGCGCGAAACTTTTATGCGTTAATCGCTCCGTGGAAGTTGGGCGCAGGTGGTAATCCAAATTTTTCGCTTAATAGGTAGAATTAGAACGGTCCACTTTCGGGCGTAGAGCTTTGAAACGTGATTCGCAAAAAGTGAAAGGGGGAATGGGGGTTAACTTTTGAGTGCAACCAGTAGGAGTAATTTGAAGAAGTTCACAAACACTGTACTCCGGCTGGAAAGTGCGGTCGCGGTCGGCTATGACGACGCAGACCCCTAATTTCACGCGTAAACCTACAACTTTGGCTCTCGCCTTCGCCGCTCAGAAAAGCCGGAAACCACTCGAATGGATATCCATAAATCGACCGAGCAGACTAAACGCAAAAACTTTTCTCCCGCCTTTCATTCTCCGCTCCCTGTATGCCGAGTTTCGTTTTGATGTCGAGATGAAAATGTAGAGACAGCGCGGCAGTTGCATAAAGAGAAAGGCATTCCTTACTCTTTTGCTCGGATCTATACTTATAGCTGGTATTACGAACCCTGGGAAGTGTTCTGCTTCGCCACGTCAAGTTTTATTTCAATGCCCAAACTGAAACAATTTATTTTTATCCTCAGAGTAACCGCTTCACTTAACACCAGTGTAGCCCCTTTTGTGAAGCAAAGCACTCAGTTTAATTTTTGCAAGTGATACACAGAAGAAAAACCTTCATTGTAATAAATACATATTTACTTTCTACGTATATTTCAAGTGCGTTTGTAAAAGACAGATAATATATTTAGAGAAAAGAAGTACAATGTATATTTGTAAGAAATATAGAAGATCGGAATAATCCTCCATTTTTCATAAACAAAACGCTCATCAAGAGTCGTTTAATGTTCATAAACTTATCATATCCTAACACATACCGACATCTAGAATTACCCAAGTTCTTTAATCTTCCGCCTTATCACTTACACGTTTGCTTTAATTCAAACCCAACCCCTGACCGCGTTTGGTATTCAAATTAAAGACGCAAGGCGCTCGAAGAAGCGAGAATGTGGACATTAGGCGCGGAAGTAACGCGTAATGGGCGTGCATCTATGCCAATAGCGGAGTTATACCTCCTCTCATGAGTACCTATTTTCATCTTGAATAATTAAGGCACTTCGAGCCGTACGCTTATGGAAACGAGCCGAAGGTCTCCCACGCATTAATTCTAGCCCTGAGTTCCTTAAACGAATTGCCGGTTCCTTAAATATTGACATTGCCCTCAGATGGGATGGTAGAATCGCGAACATGCGCAGAATCGAGAATGAAATTGTAAAGAAAATCTGCCGTCGTCGCAGTTACCCCTCCTCGCTTTGACGATTCATCCACCTTACTCTGCTCCCTCCTCTCTCTCTCTCTCTCTCTCTCCCGCACCCTCCGTCTATCTCTCTCTCCCGTCTAACTCGCAGTCAATTTAATTCCGATTAATTACTTTTTAATTAATACAAACGTCCCTCCGGGAAGGGGATGTAGTCTGGACTGGCGATTTAAAAGATTACGCGTCTCCTACGAATATCTCGTCGACGCGTACGTTACCCTTCCCAGCTTGCTGTATAAATCGGGAAAATCCTCGTTACGCTGATCTCATAGTAGTAACGATGGTAGTAGTAATAATGGCGTAATACAGTCTTTAAAATAATAATTGTATATGGCTTTCGTAATGTATCTATAAATAGAAATGTCCAGGATAAAGTCCAGGATATATAGTTTCCGAAGTATCTGACAAACAAATTGTACGATCTCCTTGGTCCTCCCTTTACCAGGATTAATGGATCGCCACGATATCGTCTATCCCAAAAAATCCGCATTGATAAATATCGCTTTGCAATTGTCGCCTTCCATTCGTTCCATGCAAAATACGAATAAAATCCTCGCTATTCGTCTATCCTCGAGTCAACAATTTTCCTCTTGGCCCACCTCCCACTCCTCCCTCCCTTCTCTCTGATGTTCATTTCATAATTAGCCCCCTTTCTACCGAACAAACTATTCCGGCTTTGTCTGCGCCGATGAGGTAACTCGAATATTTATTGGGCCCAAATCGAGACGGATTTAATAAATACGTTATGATTTAATCGGGTATTCGAGCAGGAAGCTGGGTCGAGGAGCCTGGGGTTACGTGCCTCGGGGAAAAGACGAATCGGGAAGGAAAAGCCGCAGGGCGCAGAGGGAGGGGGAAAAATAATACCGGTTAAAAGGCCGACGAGGGATCGGGAATAAGCGAGAGAAAAAATTACGACGCCGTTTAAACCTGGCCATCTCGCGGAAAATTAAAATAATTATATACCCCTTCAATCTCCCGTGCGAAAACGCGGAAGGCCATTTTTGCAACTTTGATAATTAGTGGCTGGCGGAAGAAAATTCCTTGGGAAATTGTCCCTGAACGGCGTGGCTCGAGCGATCGAAGGAGAATGTGGGACCAGGATGTGAAATAGGTACAGAACGACGCGATGATGATGACATAAGAATCGTGTAGTAATGTTTAACAAGGATAGAATAAGAATGTTCGTCTCTCATCGAGAGTAACTCTTCAACGTTCATACTTATTACATACTATTAAACAAGCATGATGCACATCAAATCTAAATACAAATACGCACCAGAGTTTCACGCGCGATAGTAGAATATAACGGACATGAAGATCAACGAAGAAACGCTCGCAATTATTCAAACTTATCCTAAAGAACCTCAAGCGACGCACAACATTCAGCGATAATTTAAAAACACGACAAAGATGCCCCCGTTAAAGAGAAAGACACGAATAATGGAAAATGACAAATTAAAGCGCAAAGTTTGAAGATGCGACCGGTGCCTGCGCCAAACGTACAAAACCCGGAGACGAGTGTATTCCCCGTATTTCACGAAAAGTCCGCGATATTCCTTAAACGATTTTCAGATTCCTCCTTTGCCTCAAAGCGATTCAAATGTAAGACCCTCGCCGCGATGCCGCCGAGCTTAGCCGCTACCGAGTATGTTTATACCGATTTTATTCACGACAGGAACATTTCCACGAGCGCGTCCCATTCACTTTGTCCGCGGCCACGTCGCTTTTAATACCCGCCCTGAAATCATTATCAGCGGCAAAGCTCCACTCGGAAATCATATTACGTCGTCATTCAAATCGGAGAAGGCCAGTGCGCCGCGGTTTCAAAGTTAAGGGGAATAATAACGCGGGGAGAGCGCCATCGGATTTTCCGCGGCGATACAATATCCTTTATCCCGCGGATAGTGGCGGGCCCTGGTTATCAGCGGAAAACGCGCGCGATAACTGGTCCCGCGCCGAGATTCCTCGGGCGGAAACGCGGAAAGCATCTTCACAAAAGAAAGCTCCTCGTCGTCGTTTGGCCGCCGCCGGGCTAACGTCCAAGGAAAGCGCCCGGTCCACGAGATAATGTTAATATCCGGCTCGGTTTTGTAATTGCCAATTATTTCAGCTTATTCCGCTCTTTGTTCCCGGACGTTATCCGGGCGACGCTGCCGCCCTGGGATTCCCCCAAGAATCCTCGAATGCCCCCGCAGCTGCGGCCCTTTATGCAATCACTTCGAACTAAGTCCCCGCCGAGTCTTATTCGGGCGCCAAGGAACTTCGTTTAACGAACGGTCGCTACTCCGGCCTGGAGAATTCCCCCGCCTTTTCTCTCTCTCTCTCTCACTTACTCACTCTCTCCTTCTCCTTCTCTCTCTCTCAGCCAACGACGTTTCCGGATCAGATTTTCATCTAGGGATTTTTCCTTAGGGCAATATCCCGCGACCTCCTTCGGCGAAAGCTACTGCGCTTATTTCGTTCCGAGATCGCGTATCGACTTGTTTCTCCGTTCGGCTTTGCCGGGTTTTGCGGCTAAGAGAGAGGGAGAGAGAGAGAGGGGGGAGAGAGAGAGAGAGAGCTGAGGGAGAGGAGAGTTGGGAACTGCGCGAAACAGCGGACGGGTTAGCCGATATCCGGCAGGATGACGGATTTTCGACTCTTCTTCGACGAACGTCATGGGCCGAGCAACGAATATTACTCGTTCGCCATTTCCGTCGGGGAGTTTAGGTTTCTAAGCTGTGCCTTTTGTATTTCGTTTATGAGCATTTGCATCTGTTCGCCAAAAGGCTCTACTTTGTATCGTTGAAGAAACAGTGGAACAGCTTTAACATTGAACCTACCGGAGTCGTCAAAATGGCCAGTGTTGCTTAGATAAATCACTGTACTTTGTGAGAGGGTATTTTTCAACATTTTCCGTGATTATACCACAGAGTGTGAATCGTACTATCGATCTATCGATATATCTTCTTAATGACCTTTTTCTTCGATATACGCGGTGTTCATAAATATATCTAGAACAGAGCTGGTAGGTTTAGTGTTAAATAGCTGGAATTTGGCTAGGAATCTGACACCGAATCTTCTGTCCAAAGAAGAGAATTTATAAAAAGGATGGATTTTGTTTTACTACAGGACATATAACGCGATGATGTTATGCAGGATTCCCATCGGGCGTGTGTAAAAAATAAAACATTATACTTTACGGTCGGTGTACAGATGTTTTAAATGTGGACCACGCTTGAACTTCCACAAACGTGGTAAATTGCTCGTATCAAATATTTAGTTAACGTCCGACGAGGTCTGTACACTGGCCGGTATATTCTTTTATTAGACAGGTATCGATCTGTCGAAGGTAAATAATTAAAATGTACCCAACGGCCATTTGACGTATGCACGGTACGTTTGCATTATACAGTAATAGGGGCTTTATTTTTCATCGACAAAACACGATAACATTGTTAAACGTGACGCACTCGTAGAAACGGCAACGAATCGTTGCATCGAGGCAGCATGCGAACTTTTGAAATATGTCAAAGTTTATGCGCCAGTATTGTTTCAAACATTAAAAACCCCAGTTTCAACATTGTTAAACCGTTTGCGGCTCTTACATTTTCATGAAATTCCTGATAAATAGAACTGAAATATAAATTTCACCGCACCGCACGGGTTATTTTCTTCGTTCCTCACAGAAGCTCTGTCGAGCCTGCGTTAATATCTATACCGACCGGAAGAGTTTATAGAATTCTTCGGCAACTATTCATATCCTCCACGCCTTGCCCACAATGCCTTCACTTTATTCCACTTACATTCCAAAAAACTATTCAAAACCGTTGTATTTCCAGCTTCAAGGTACACGGCCCAAAATATACATACACACAGCGATCGCATAAACGGAGGCTTACAAATAACTCCTAGAATCTCCCAGCATCACGAATACCATCGAACTTACTCGATCCTCGGAGACCCCGAGCAAACTCTTGAACATCAACATTCCCTGTACATCTCGACATCCCAATCACACACTCCTCAAAGTCCTCCCTCCGTGCTTCACCCTTCAAAGAGAAAAAAAGAAAAAAGGGAAGAACTTTGACATAAGCAATGAATTATTCCACGTCCAACGACCACCTCTCCGATTCCCAATAATCTCCAAATCCGCGAGGGTACCCTTAGCCGACTCAGGACAAAGCACCGTGAACCGAGCGTTACTTTGAAGTCGCCGTGGATTACCTAGGGTTAACGCCCTCTCCCCCCTCCCCCCTCCCCCTCCAAAAGGCCGTCGGCCAGCATCCAAATTCACCAGTCGCGTTAATACGTCCACGGTGTATCCGACATCCGTGCCGGCGTGCAAATACGTACATCCACCAGCGCTTAAAGGGTTTTCGCCCGCGGCCATGAGCGGGGCCCTTTCCCCCCGATCCCTCGTTATCCATTTTCCCCAGTAACGTTTAGCGCATTCCCCGGCAGGCTCGGCCGTGCCACTCGCAAGCCGGGCTCCACAAATTTTGCAAAACACCGATATAAATCGTTTGATAACGCGTCTGGCCCTGGGGCTCCGATATATGGCGAGGGGGGCTCGTGGTGGGAGGAGGTAGGGGGAGGGGGGGAGAGAAACGAGAGGCTGGTGGAAATTTGGCGAAAAGCCATGGCGAGGGAGAGGGGGGGTGGTGGGGAGGGAGGAGGGAGGGGGCCTGGATTTCGGCGGAGAAGCGCGGGCGGATACGCCATCCGGTATGCCGCTCGGTCAACGAGGCTCCGGGTGATGTTGCCGATATCGCTAATTGCAAAAACTACCGCCGCCAACGCCGCCCGCGGTGTCGGACCTTTTAAGCCGGGAAATGAGGAAGGGGCGCTCGTGAGCCGTGACTTAGCGCCGAAATTCGCGTTGGTTATGAGCGATTTGATGACCGATGTCTCGAGCATCCTCCTCGTCCCTTCGCGCGGTACTGGACTGTGACTGTACTGTGAGCGGAGGACATGTAGCGTGACGTGTTTTTTTTTCGGAAATCGGGATGAAATATCGCGGTGCCTGGGAGGGGTGAATTTGGCGATGCTGTTGGGCGCGCATAGCGAATAAGAGTAAAATGAGAGATTTACTTATGGCGTACTTGTATATCGATGTTTATTTGCTGGTTGTTCGTTTTAGATCGTGTATTTATTTATCGATACGTTTGAAGATGTTCGAAGGTGCGATGGAGTGTGAGGGAGGAAAGGTGTATTGGTTATTTTGTGGAGAAAGAGGCTCCGGCGATGTTAGGGAAGTGGTGCACTTGTTAGGTGGATTGAAACTCCATCGTGCCAAAGGTATCGGATTTCCCGCGGAGATGCGAGAATTACTGACGATGATTTTAATTTAATTCCTATCGGAGACTTAAAACCGAATATTAAACATTGCGGGAAATCGGTTTTTGATAAAAACCCGGGTCGTCTCTCGTGCTCGCGCGTACACCGGAGTAGATGAGTATAAATACGGCCGTATTTCGATGATTATATTTAATCAGGGAATATTTATACGTCGGGGATTGCGATATTGGTATTTGAATCGATTCGAATGGTATACACGCAGCTTTTCTAGAAAAGCGGATATAATATATTTTCAACAGAATTTTGTTGCACGCGTTATAATATGCGAGCGATTATCGATAACGAAATCATGCTACGGAGGGATTTTATTCGTCGGGGTTCGCATTGGGTTGTTATGAGTTACAATAATTTTGAATAAAACGCTCGAGTTTATATCCGCGCTGCATGTTCCCCCGATATTATAATTTCCATTTCCTCGAGGATCGTGTATACATTACGCATATATTATTTTACACGGCCAAGACCAATTTAAGAAATGCAAATTCCAGGCCTTTAATGCTTCCACCGCCATTTTTATCCTCCCATGCAGAATGCGCCTTATATAATTCCACGACGATTCTAATACCTCACGGCCAACGTATGCTCGCTTTATTGCTCCAACCTCTCCCAGGGAACAAACCTTAAGTAACATCCCCACTGACCGCAGCCCCAATTCTAATATTTCCCCCAGACCCGTCCTTGAATAATTCCATCGCCACTCCGATACCTCCTGGAGCATAAACCTGGAATAATTTCATCACCGCCTTAATGCGACCTGCAGGAAGTCCAAGGTATTCTCGTTGCATACACCAGTGTAGCCATCGTAAAATCCCCATTTCTATCGATTACCTACAAACAAGCGAATTCGTGCTCGGAATTTTTAGCCCTCTCACCAACACCATCCGCTCCCTAAGATCGATACAACCTGTTTCCGCTTCCGAAACCTCCCAGCCGCTGCGGACAGAAGTAAATAGCGGCGGAGCCCCCCGCGATCGGCGGTCGATTCGCAAAAGTCGCGAGGATAGACAAAAGGGTCGCGCCAGTTTCCTAAGAGCCAGGGAAGGCTTCTCTCCGTCCCAAGGAACCGTTTATATAATACCGAGTCAACGGCGCGGGCCCTCACGGTAATTAAGCATTTTCGACGGGCGCTGGATCCGCAAACTGCGAGTAAAAAACTAAATAAATAGAAAAGCCGGAAAGGAGGAAGGCGGGTAAGAGCGGGAGGAGGAGGAGGAGGAGGAGGAGGAGGGAGAACCTGCGCCCTCTCGCTCGCCCCTCACCTTCCCCACGAGGCTGGATATACGCGCGGTTCCCGGTACGGCGGAGCTTGCGCAAACATAAAAGCTCACGGCTAAAGATAAACAGTGGGACTGTAAGCTGCAACGTGCCTCGGGGCTGCGGCACCGTGGAGCAGAACGTGGCGGAAGAATGGGACGGCGCGGAAGGCCGGGCCGGAAAGAAGCCCTGAGCTTTTCCGCGGAGGAAAAGGTAAGACGCCTGACAAAGCTCCGGCGAGAAGAGCCACCTACGACGTTGACACCTCTGCTTAACAGCCAAGGGCTCCTGTCACTTTCGGGCCAAATTCACGGCGTTAATCCTTTGCCCACGGAGCAATTCAAAGCTAAGCACTTCGCGCAGCTGGGACGCTTTTGGATGTAGTCTACGATATTGGAGTTGAGCCTCCGCAGGGCGTCTATGGAAAAAACCGAAATCGTGACAGTGGTTTTATTGCTGTCTTATTGATTTATCGTAGCTTCATGCGTAATTGCATTGTGAACGAAGATAATATTTGGTTGTCCGGGGAGAAAAAAAGGAGTTTTGCTCGAAGAAGACCATGCGCGCATTATGGGAGAGAGAAAAGGTTCCTGGATGGACAACTTTGGAGAGAAGAGCGTGTATATGTTAGACTTGATCAATGGTGTGGAGAAATTTGTTGTATTCGTTTGGAAATATTGTGAGGATAGGATTCGTGTGGAAGAGACATTTAAGTACTTAATATTTCTATGGACGGAGACCGATGCCGAAATTTTGTAGATACTAATGAGCTAAGTATTTTTTATGGGACATTTTTATTTTAGCTAACGATCGAGGTTTATGTTTATGAGAGGTTGCGGACTCGTGTAGCGTTGACGATGCTTAACGTGGTCATTTGTGAGCCGATATTTTGAAGCAGTTAGCTTTTGAGCACGAGATAAAGTTCCTTTTCGCGGGCAATTTAGTTAATAGTAGGATTTTCGATGGAAAAACAATTATCCTGTTCGTGTTTATGGATCACCGCGATTTTTCACGGTCAGTATAACCTAAGCGCTTTCATCGATCAACGCTACTGCCGGTAATGGCGGCAATAGCAGGAATATCCGTGCTTTCGGTGGAACGTACGGGAGATTCGAGAACATTTTTAAAAAATATCTGTCGCGATCTCGCGTCCAGTTTTTGTCAAATAGCCGCGAGCGATTAGATAATAATTCATGCTGCAATCGAGTTAGAGACCACTTCAGGACGACTGCTGCTACGATTCGTGGCGATTTATGCAATTTTATTCTGAGTACTGATGATCGTATTTCCAGTGTACTCTTTAGATAATGTACTACATTCTCGTTTATTCTCCCTGTTTCCATTGCATTACTTATTACAGAGCTCAGAAGAAATATGCGGTTGAAATATACTGCATGATGAATGCGTTTCCAATGTAACACGATTCATTTCTTTTATTCATTCAAAATGAAATGGAAACGATATTCATGGAAATTGTATGTTAAAGTTCTTCCTGCTGTTTTTTTTTATAAAAAGAGTTTAGACCATAAGACTCACCTATTATGGCTGAGTTTAGAGAGGTCGACGATTGTCCTGCAACAAAAAGACAACAAACACCTTTATTATTTGATCGAGAGATACGTGCCTTAAAGGAAGAATATAGCGTGATGAATTCGAATTTAAAACTTTTTTAATCACAGTCAATTTTATTAAATTCAAAATTCTAGGCGGATTATAGAAAAATCCCTGGTAAATTGATCGAAGACATTCGCATAATTTAAAGATATAAAAGTATAATTTATCGAGATTAATCTAGCTTCGTTACTTGACTTCCAACTGGGTTAGTGGACGCGTGCTCATTATCCATGGCAAGGGCTTCGCAACTACGTGACATAACTTAATATGTATTTCTCCGTATGAAAAGCATTACGTTAATACCATTCATATTAACGAGTTCGAAATTGTTGGTAAAATCTGCAGCGATTCATAACGACATGACATATCTGAAATGTCCGAAAGAACGATAATATTGTTACACTCTCGCGTTTGTATAAAAGGGCCCCGAAATGAACTGTAGGAAATACGAATCGGTCCATAGGATTAGTATTTATAAAAATTCGACACGTTAACATCTGCCAAATATTCATGCTAAAACTTTTACGCGAACTTTTCGTCAATCCATACAAATCTATTCATTTTATTTTTATTCACAAGTTACGCTGACACAATTGAAGGCTCAGTTTTGGGATAACTTGTACATCAAGGTAAAGCGTCTTTCATCGGAAAGCTATTATGGAATAGCACGGATTATCGATAAAAAAAAAATCGCATATATATATAAGAACATTTGTTTGACGATAATCGATCGTTACACAGCGGTGTTTTTCTTATCGTATCGCGAACATCGGGGCAATAAGTCAGGTAATCGCTGCGCTGTTAGGAGTGCGCCGGAAGATAAAATATCTAATAAATTCCCTCCCACAGCGCGGTGATTTTGTGAATGATCATCCATCGAATTTATCGCATACATATCTCGTGGGTAACTGCACATGGCGGGGCCATGTATATAATTTATTGTCACTTCGCGTTCCTAAAAATGCCTTTACTGATTCATTCGCAGACGCATAAAAACCACACCGCCATACATTACGCTACTGAAGCTCTTGTTCCATTTTACGCGCACGCAGGCGGCTGCATTGTAAAGTGCACCACTGCCACATGTATGTTTTTCGCCCATTTTTTGCTCCCACAAGTCTGCGCATACATGCGAAGAATAACGAAACTTTTCGGAGCTCCATTAGCAGTTCGGAGATAACGAACCGAATTAAAAGTAATTCCATCGATGTTATTTCATCCGCCGCGACTCTTATCATTTTACGATCAAACATTGGAAAATCTGGAAATTATGGTGGAATACTGTTGACAGAATATGCTTCCTATTTTTAATAATCTCTCTATTATTCTAGGTCCTCGCCAGAAAGTTTGAAATAAAAGGCAGTGAATACGAAATGGAAGAAAAACGAAAATTACTTCAAGACATAGATCGGAATATCGTTCGATTGTCTCTTGTTTGGACGTAAGTCGACACCACGCTGACGTACTCCAATCGTTTTACGTAAAATGTATACGATCAATAAATCACTGTTAGCAATTAAGGAACAAAAATGTCAATGCTCATTATCCATAAGTAGGCAGGAGCAAATTTAAAATATTGGCTTCCGCTTAGTTGCGCGTGATTTAGCTACGGCCGAGCCACTGAATGTTCAGGCCTTTTTCCGCTTACGTTGCTCGAGCGATGAATCACACTGGCCCGGTAATTAATTGGGTCAAAATCATTATCAGACCTTCTCAGGATTTAATGATCTCGACCCTGGCAGTTCAATTTGAATTACTGCATCCACGCTGCGCGCCTCCTCCCATTCACCGGCTCTGTATTCCTTGTCAGATCTACCAACCCGCACATGCACACTGCGTTTAAAACTAGAATACTATTATGCGAGACAGGGAATTGGCACAATCAAATTTGTCCCGTTCCGCAAGCAATTGCTCATCGACACTTTAAGGAGGGGCCGATTAAGGGGAATTTAAAGCTAAATCAACCTGCGCATCCTTAATCGACCGAAACCAATCTGCGTCAGATATCGCATTAATTGGAGTACACATAAAAGAAAAATACAAACCGCAATCAGACGCGTGATTATTCCAAATACAGCATTAAACGAGCAGCGATCTTTGGATTATTCAATTATCAGAAAATGTGTAAAGCGAAATATTTTAAAATTATATATTTTTCCCTCTATCATTAAGGACTGCTCGTTGATAAGTTAAGAACCTTCACGATGCGCAGCCATTAATGATTATTAGATTACGAATCTGCGCGGGCTGCGTTGTGTCGCGGCTCTTTTATTTTTATCTCACGTCAATCAATAGTTGCGACTGTCATACGTGAGCGATATTCTATACCTTTTACACGATGCTCGTGCATCTGTTGGCAAACAGCCCGTATTTTTTTTGCAAGGCAACGCGTTAGTCGCTAAGCAATTCTTTCTTTCCTTTTTTTTTTTTGTTCCTGGAGGAAGAGGAGGATCTGTTCAATTTTCGCGGGGGACAAAACGATGGCAACACCGAAGCCACACTTATGTACGTGCACATATCCCGGAGAATCATATCTGCTTTCATACGAAATATCCGATATCGGCATATCGGATATCGGCGGCGAATGTAACAATAGGCACGAGTATGCAGAAATACCCTGATAAGCGTACAAAAGACAAATTTATAGGTAATAATTGAAGCACCGAATTATGGCTTCTGCCAGCAGTATTCGCGTACATTAGCTAATGACGATACGTAGACTCGGCGTATATCATAGATAACGCTTCACGGTTGTAACGTAATACATTACAGCCGTATGAAAATCGCTTGACTTAATGGGAAAGCCTAATGCACAACGCTCTCTATATTAGGTGTACAACTTTCCTAGAGTTAGCTGGTAAAAAGCTAGTAAAAAACTGGTTATATATTTATGATTCGAAATATTATTCATCGTTGATCCTGGCGGAAGCAAAGTTGTACATTATAATAAAAAAGAAAAAAAATATGCACAGGTAGAATAACCAATAATAATAAAGTAATCATATATAACAAATATAAGGGAAGATAATGACCTAACGATGTAAAGATAATTTGAGATCTCCACCATGTTTCTGCTATTATTATTACTCCATCTCTTCATTCTAAAGATATCAACTATTTTTCTGCTATTATTCTCACTCTATCCCATCATTCTAGAGCGGTACTATTGTACCAAAAAAAAAAATGGTCAAAGCTGCTAAAAGTCCCTGGGCAAAAGGTTGAAATCCGCATATTCGAGAGGCTTTCCTTCGAAGACGGCCTCACCCCCTTGCGCATTCCGACGCACGTAAACCAGAGCCCGGCATCCCTTTAGCCGCACAGGAAAACGTGGGTGTGCGGCTCGGCATGCATGGCCGCGAGATTTGGGGGCCATGAACAACTTGAACAACTTTACAATAGCCCAGGCCTTTGCCCGGCTGGCCGAGCGCGGAATAAACTTTAGCCGCGGAACTTTAACACCGGTACTACTAGCCACTGGTCCGACATACCTAAATATAAGTACTGCACATATCTCTGGAGAAAAAAGGCGCATACAGTGAGCCGATCCGTTAAATCCACTAGTTTAGTAGAAAAAAGAAAATGAAGAAATATCTCAAATAAAGTACTACAGTAAATTGGAACGATTAATATGATTTTATATATGGATCAGTTCAAATGCTTTGCTAGTACTACTGAAGATGTAATAATCGTTGAGTTATATCACTTGCCAGATTACGCTCGCATTAAAAGAACGGAATTTTCTTTATTCTATAGAGTGATTAATATCTAACCGCCAACACTATCGGTATGAACGATCTTCGATGTGCAAACCCTTCCTTTTGCACGGTGCAGAAAATGTTTTGAATATTCCCATAACGTGACACGACGTCGATTCAATGAAGCACACGGTAAGACGTGCGAAAATCGTTGCTCGGTCGACGTGTTAATAAGTTTCCAGCCGATAAAGCATTAACATGAAAATTTCCACATGGCTCGTGCTGCGTGGGATATGTTTACGAGAATTGCGGAGCCGAATGGGGCATCTGCCGTCGCTAGACGTTTCCAAACGGTCGGTCGCGCTTGTCTTCCGTTACGTGCTTACGACTATAAACTCCTGCCAATGTCGTGGAACTGGAGCGAGCGCGAGAAAAAATTTAGATTCGTACGAGCTCGCGCTCAGTGGAGTATAATGTTCCAGAAGCTGAACGGCTGTCGTTGCTATCGACCGCCAAAACCGGGAAAATGTTGAAAAGACGAAGACACAGCGGTATGAATGATTTTCGATACAGAAATATCCACGTTAATTTATCAACGTTATATATAGACGCTATTTTCTTTTTATCGATATACAACATTTTCCTCGTTCTTCGCTATATTTGAGCTCGGAAGGTACTTCAATGATAAGCAGCATAAGCCTTTGAATAATAAACCGAGGTAATTATGATGTATTTTTTCCACCTTCGACGTCACATTTTACGGCTTTTACTCCGCACACTCGAGGCAAGTGTCCTCCTCTAGAGAATCAAACTCGACGTAGACATTCCTATTTCTCAGCACTGTCTCGCTTTCGTTTCTTTTAATTCGATTAAAGGTCTAGCCGTAGAGTGGATATTTATGAGAGTCTTCGAGGCGAGCACGGCGTGGTTTTAATCGATCGGATTTTCCGGAAAGTTAGATCCTAAGAAGGATAAACATGCTAGAATCATAGGAACTCTAACGCAATTACAGAGCGGTCCGTGGCTGCGCCAATGGGTCCTCTACGTGCCGTGCCTCCGGAAAGTGCATCAATCCGATAATTACGTATTACGCAGGGTGCAATTTAAAAATACTTTCAACAACCGCGAGCGCATCGTGTGCGGGGCCGTTTATTATTTAAAGCGTTCGCAATCCACCGTTTATCCGGGAGGCCGCCTCCCCCGGATCAGGCTAAATTTTTCATCCTCTCATTAAATACAGGGCAGGTGAGCGGGTAAATACGCGCAGAACGCGTACCAAAGAGACGACTTGGCTTCGAATCGATACGAAAAGTCGATCGGAGCGCCGGGACATTTTTAATATCGAGACATTATTCCACCGTGTCGCGGTATCAAAATCAAGTCCGCCGAGTGGCGAAAGTTCGAACGACATATCATCCTCGAGGAAAATCAAGTTTCCCAAGTGTCCTCCATCCGGGACAAGAGTTTCAAGAAGCGCGGCTTGGATAAACCTTCGGGTGCATACGTGCTTCAGCCCCTCGGTTTGTCCCTGGGCCAAGATAATTGTCTGTGAGTAACGTCAGGGACGCCTAAGTAAGATTTAACTTGGTGCAACGCAGCGTGATTCGGTTATAACTCGATATTAACTGTAACGAAGCACGTCTTGCCTACTCCACCGGGCTAAGCACCATCGGGTTAACCAAGAACCTATGCGCATCTGTCCCGACCTATACCCACGTCCCAAAACCGCCCGCTGCCCTACACTGAGTAGAAACAAGCCGATATAGAGGGCGAAGGGGGGCCAGAGAGTAACAGTTACGGCATACGGTAACGTGCCAGTATTGACAAACATCTTCATTAGCTGCCGGCGGGTGCTTGTGTGCCGTCTGCCTACAACCGTCGTATAGAGATCGTCTGGCTGTTCTCAATCCACCTGGACGTACCTGCACATTCCTCTGACACTATAGACACAGACGGTGATTTGCCAAGATCGCTGCTTGATGCCAGTTAGACCGACACGTAGCCAATTCCTCGTATTGCGTTAACTCTTACGGCGACGATCAACGCGAATGGACGCTGGAATCCATCGGCTAAGTGGGACATTCATACGGATGATGTACGACGATGGCTGGACCAAACACATTTTGCAGCGACAGGCGCAATGCCGGACCTTAATCACTTGCGAGATCTTAGGAGGATGGTCAAGGGACTATTTGATTTTTTCCACGCGATCTTGTCTGCCTTTTATTCCCGATTATTCAAGGATACTACGTGGTGGTTTGAGTTTTAGTTCGTGGCCTTTTTTCGAGTAATTGAGGCGTCATACTGAGTGAAAGTATGATTGATTCAACGGATGCGCGAAAGACTATTAGGAATTATTTTAGCGATACTGACTAACAAGCAAGAAGATCGAGGAGGATGTATATAATATATATTACGAGTAACTTAGAAGTGCGTAACGTATTGGGAGGAAGCCTTAAGATCGTTTGCACAACTCGATACGATGTTCAATCATATGATGGACAGATTGTCTCGTGTGACAAGGCGAGGAACTCGGAATATGTATCTTGAGCTATGCACGCCATTTAGGTACTTACTATGTATCTGCGTGTACCGGTATTCATCCGACACGGTAGCCATAAACAGTGACTTGTCGAGGATCGCAACTCGATGCCAGTTAAACCGACACGCCGCCAATAGGTCATATTGTGTTAACTCTTACGGTGTTGGATCAATGTCAGCAGCCGCACAGAAACCGTATCCATCAACGCAATGATATCGATAACGTATATTTCAATAATTACCGGTCGGAACGTGTCGAAGGAAGGGTTTATTACGTCCAGCTATCACGTGCATTCCTGCTTCTGACGCACTGTGCGATTATACGTAAATTCGTATACTTTATTGATACACTTTTATCGAAGATATCGAAAAAGAGAATTTGAGCTGATTTTCGTGACACGTGATAACGGCTCAAGAGTTGCTTAGAAGCTAAAGTTATCGATGAAATTCTATACGGATATAATAACGTACAAATTACAGGCTAGCTAAACTCCCGAGAGAGCGACTAATGCAGTCAAGTGCAATACTTATTCGTGTTTCTGAAACAAAGTTTCGATGTTAAACGCAAACTTGTCTCCTTTCTTAACTTACTCCCGTTTAATTTACCATGCAAAAACTTGAGAGTTGTTTAGTTTGGTTATCCACACCACCGAGAGACTACCTGCCTACCTAAATATATTTTTATTTCCTTAACACTACAAACATTGGGTTACTTGCTGAATTTACATTTGTTTTATCGAACGTGCAGAAAACAAAGTATCGTTTTTAGAAATAAAAATCATATTATACATAAAGATCAAAGATTAAGTGAATTCAAAGGAAAAAGCATAATTAAAAAAAACCAATGGGTGGGACTTCGAGGCGTGCGGCTATTAGTAGTAACTTTAGCAACGATCGATCGAGTGGTTTACTCGCAACAAATATCCACGTTACACGTGCATCGATCCTGCTTTCCCTTGATCCTTTAAACTCAGACACGTATTAACGATGGACGTTCACGCATGGCGCAGAAAGCAATGCGCAAATCCTCTTAGTCTATTTCATTGGAAAACATCGCTCGCCTGAATTTCAGGCGTATACGATGATGAAGCAACCGATAAAATCGACCGGTTAAACTGAAAGTAGAAAAATATTCTGCGACCGCCAGGAAGCTTTTTGCAAAGCACGTAAACTTTCCATTGGCGTCGCGCACTCGTGACAATCGAAGTATCGAAATTTGTCTTGGGCCAGCGATCCATGTAAACGCTTTAATCCCTGGAAACGTCGTTATTCTTCGTAGGTCGAGCGTGGAGGGACGCTGGAAGGGCTATAATGGCGCTAACAGAAGGCAACGGAATGTCGAGTGTACGAGCATCGTCGCAACGGTAGTTACGATGCAAAGAGGTAATGGTCATAATCCTGTTACCAATTCCATTTGTCGAAACCAACGAACTCCGACCGGTACGTGCTCCTGTCGCGTATATCCATTCCATTGTCGCTAATACTGTTTCTATTCCCCTTCGAATTGGTCCGGCTCTATAGTCGATAATTAGTACAGCACCGTTCCCTACCAGACTTCTGTCAGTTCTAAGTAACCGTCTGCGTCAAAGGAGGTGCGAATTCCTCTGTGCAAAGTTATCGAAATAAACGAAGTACGCGTCGTATCGATTTATATTGGTTATTGGAGGACGAGATAATTGGGGCGCGATATCGAGAAACATACGCACACGCGATAATGTGTATCGATCCAATTGTAATGGAAACTAAAATCAAACATGATTCTTACAGATGAAATTTTTCATAAGAAAAGCTCCTTTGTCGCGATAAAAAAAAAGCTAGTAAAATTTTATCAAGGAAAAAGTATCACCGCCAATGGGAAAAGGAGAGACACGAGAAAGAATGCTACTAGAATTCTCCTAATTCCTACTCGAATATCGATCACCATTTGATTTTAAGCCCGCGCGAAACTACCTAAAATCAATATCCCCTCAAATTCCATAATTCCCGAGTACGCGAATCTACCGTATCCAATACTCCAGTGGCATGCGCGTTGATTCCTCATCCAATTAATATAAACCTCAGCACAAACAGCTCCGCAAATCCCCGAATCGTACACGAAACACTTTAACGCTTCCGCAAAAATACAAAGGCCCCGCCAAAGTGTCCGAGTGACCCTTAACGCATGCGCGAGCTTTCGATCCAAAACGTTCATCCTCGCCAAGGACTTTATCGCTGACAATCCGAAGATGACTGAACAAAATGGCGATACATCGGAAAGCGAGACGATAATGCCCCTCGCGCGTGGATCCACAAGTGCAGGGAGCTCGTGCACCGGACGTAATGGGCCGCCATCCTCGAGCAGTTCCGCGCGAGAGGAAGAAAGAGGCCGAGGGAAAAAAGGAAGGAAGGAAGCGCGCTTAATGCATTTCATTCGAGGGCGAAGAATTTACACGTATCATCGGTTCGATAGGCGCCGATCGTGGCGGCGGCGGGAGCCCGGAGATCCATTGGCGGATTGGATGCGTAGATAGGCGGCGCCATTACTTCCGAGAATAGAATCATTTTCGATGCTATTATCCTGAGTATATCCGCAGTGCAGTCCGACAGATAGACACAATGGCGATGTTTGCACCGTACGGACATGCATAGGCAGCCGAGTAGATTAGGCCGATAGGTGGTACAGGGTAGGACTGGCCGGCCACGATATGCTTACTAGATTGATAATGCCGGCGCGCCGGGATCGAATGGCCCGCAGATAAGTACCGCCACGGCCGACGCGCCCGTCCCACGACTAATTGCTCGTAAATGACCGATGACGATGTCGGGAAGGACCCGCGGACCCTTCTTCCCCGATGCATCCATCCTCCTTCCCCGATGCGCGCCCCTCCCTCGTGCAAGGGAGGTGGCCTCGAAATCCAAGCGGGTCAGCGCGGTCTCGAGACGAAGTCGCCGCGTCCGCTGCACGGACGAAAGCCCCGCGGATGAGCCCCAGGATGGAAAAGAGAGGGCCGTGACGCGCGCTATTCGGCTGAATGTGATATATGAAAGAGGACTATGAAGTGTAGGAAAAAGGTCGGAAGCGGCGCTCAACGGTCTTCCTCAAAGTTCCCCTGTCTCACGGCTCGTCACAGAGGTTCTGTCGTTCGGACACTTGCAAGGCTAGTCTGTGTGCGAGAGTGGATTTCCAAAAGTGGAAAAGTGCACAGAGAGATGGTTAATTATTTAATGTTTAACCAGCGGCGGGATAAAATAGGAAGCGGACGCGCTTTACGGCGTAATATATGCTACGGTTCGCTCGACGCAGTGGGTAATTCGAACTTCGCCAATACCTTGTGGCTCTACTCTTGCACCCTGGAATGCGGGTCCCCGGATTGTCCCGCGTCTCTTTGACGACGGCGCGATTTGATCTGCCAGGAGCATGGAACTGGGTCATGACCGGGCTCTCCTAGCCGGATTTTTCCAGGGCCGGGGAAAAAAAGGGGGAGGGCGAAAGCGTAAGAAGAATCGCTGCCTCGCGCGCACTCCTCCGCGTCGAACCGATAATGCACCCGGAGACGTTAATCTCTCGCAGGCCGGCGGCGCCTTTTTAAACGCAGTTGCGGCCAAGTGGAGGATATAAATGTATCGTGCGACCTAATGGTCGGTTTAATGGTTAGCCTTGTTGCGTAGCCGCCTCTTTAATTGGCCTCGTTATAACTGTGAACCGATGGTCAGTTTGGAGGTTAATTCGATCGCACACGCGCTCCTCCAGATTGGCCTCGTTATAAAGGCGCTTCATTATGCGAAGGACGGCCGGTCCAGTTTGTTTATGCCTTTTGAATATCCGCCGGATGCCATTCCGTATATATTAATCTTGTTGACGACGCGCTGTCACACTTTTCGCATCGTCGCCCGCTGCACTCCTGTCCGGCGTTTGCAACATATTGCAAATCCATTACGAGCGGCGGGCTTCGGGTCGTAAAGTTTATCGCGTTATCCACGGTCAAGCATGCTCAAAATGCACGCGCAATATTCTCGTCCTGGAGTGCATTTCTGTGCAGCCGTGTACCATAAAAGTGTAAAATTCCGCTCTTAAAATATCCGACCCCCTCCCCTTCTTTTGCATGACTGATACGCGCCAGTCGCGGTGCATTGTGATCCTGCTTTGTGCGCCAATGGTATTTCGCATTGCCAGAGAGCGCCGCGAGATTAATGTACTTGATCGATCGCTACCTCGATCCTGAATGCACTTTGCTGGTGTCAGAATTCGCGGATTATTTACAGCGCTCCGATTTTAAACCCAAGGTGGTTTTTATCTCCTCTCCTACCAACCAGGATTGACAAATCATTTCCTATGGATTATACTGAATTACCATCTTCTTCCTTTTCCTCATTATAGTCGATTACATTGACGAGCACGAGAAATTAATGATTCTTGATAATGTTATCGTGTAATAGGGAATGTATAGTTGAAGAATAAGGTTAATCGAAATCTGGTTGCTTCGCTCGTTTCATTTGTAATCCTTGATCGTAGTAAGCGAATGTATTATAGTTTTCGTGATTGATCAATAGCAATGATATATCGTTGTTCGAAGGGAGCCTCGATGTAATGATCTTACGGTGTACTTATCCTAAAAATTCATGCGGCGATGGCTAGAACTTGGTCTCTATTGATTCGGTTGGAAATTCGAGCTTATGCACTATGCCACTGTAGTCCCCACTCATGATCTAATACCTACGATCGTGCTGGTCGAGATAATCGCCTTGCAACTGAGCGGAGTGAGTCAATCGGATCGGAATCTCGATATCGATGGTTGGAGACTGTGCTGCATATGAAATGCTCTGCTGAACACGATAATGTGCTATATTCGCCGTACACTTCCTTGTTAAATCCGCTCGAACTCGGATTAATTAGCGATCTAAAGAATAAGACGTTGATCTCCCTACCCTAATTCCATATTTTTTAATCCACGTAGACAATGCGGTTGAAGCGAAGAAAATTAATTAGGGGCCTGTACGATCGTGAAGCTTTACACTTGAACTCTAGTCGGTATTTGATCGAGTTAATTTATGTATAAAGCCCATTTGCTATCAAGTTCAATACGTGCTCGGTAAATCGCCTATCTTGTACAATAATCCCATAATAACGTAATTTAATAGTAACACTCGAGGCGGTTATCGCGATTCTGTTCTTTCCGAGGGAGCGTCGTCTCCCTTTTTCTCATTTTTCGATGACGGCACATCCATCACCGATCTCCTTCCCTATAAACACGCCTCCATATCTCTCGCTGACAGTCTTTATCGGAAACGTCGCATTAATCTCGGGACATTCGTCGACAGCGTGGTAACGAGCATGCAGCCTTAAGCTTATTCACCATAGAAGCCCAGAGTTGCTTGTCGAACCATTAAGTTTATTTTTATTTCACACCAGAGACATCAAATCTCCAGGTTGGCTCTCCGCAAAGACCAAGCCTTCTATAATTTCAACCGACCAACACCGAGAGTATAGCCATTAATCGAGTTGAGAATTCTCTATCGATACATCGTACCATTGATATACGAAACAACATTGAAGATGATCTTTATTTCTGCAACAGTCTTATAATAATCCCCGATTTAACGCGCAATTTCGTTCTCTCCAAGCGAGCCATCGGTTTTCCTCCTCTCTCGAGCGACTACACATCCACAGCCAATCCTCATCCCCGCGAACACGCGTCCGTATCTCCGGCCGACAATCTTTATCGGAAACATCACATTAATCCCGGAATATTTCCCGGCAAAACGAACGCTCCACTTTTATCCTGAGCAAAATACGGCCTGTCCCGCGGCACGTAAGTGATCAATAAAATTGATTGATACATCCCAAGATTATGGACGTTTTATGCGTCCCACCCCGGGGTTAGTATCAGAATTTCGAGATCTTTTAACAGGTATCCCTCCACCGTGAAGCGGACCCATCTATCAAGCCTGGCCGTCATGATTGGTGCTTAGGGCTGGTTTGCAGCTCGGCTTAGAACAAGGTACGTTGATTGAATGGCGGTTGATATACGAGTATCGATACCGAAGAGGACCGTGCGGATCTGCGAGCACGAAAATCCACGGATAAATAACCTTTAACGAACACCGCTACCCGTATACGCCTCATCCTCCTCCTCCTCCTCCTCCCCCCTCCTCCATCGCCCTCCTACCGACAGAATGCAATAGCACCAATTCCAGGAAGTGCTGCCCGAAAATTTCATTGAGCTTTATTTATCGTTTTTCTCTTTCCGCCGGTATTAAGTGTACGCGCGAAACACTGGCTCTCTCGAAAGGGGCTTTTTTTTCGGGAAAATTGCGCGAATGCGAGCAGACTGCCGGATTTCGATACCTTTTTAGCCAGGAGGGCGTGCGTGCACGCACTCGAAATACACGTGATTACGTATCGGTAACCAAATATGGGATAATAGTTAACCGTAGCGCGATATCAAAAATGAATGGTTATTTACTCGCCGCTCCGAGTGATGAACTTTGAAGCGAAAAGCGGTAATACTTTCCGGTTCTGGTAAAGGGAAGTATATGGATATGCGTATTGGAAACAATTTGCAGGATTTACTTTTGCTATCCCCGGCCTGGCGGGACGAGTAATGAAATTACGTTTACCTATTAATCAATTTGGCGTGTGTGTGGGTGGGGGGGGGGGTGCACTGAAATTGTGTCCGTGTGCGTGCTCTAATTAAAAGCCTAGTGATGTATAATTAATACTTCATAACGGGATATTAATTAATAAACAAATGTAACGCGCCCCTAATTAAATCAGCAAAAGCACTTTGTTTGGGTAATAAACAAATTATCATTGTCCGCGATACATTACGCGCGGCCCGATGATACTGCAATATTGAGCATTCGTAATGTTTTTGACATACAGATAATACGCGAGCCTCCGACTGTAAAATAACGAGTAACGATGCGATTCGGGAAAAACCCCCTTCGCGCTCCAACACGCGAAGGCGATAAACATTTATGAGTTGTTTTGATCGCGGGCGTCCTCTTTTGTCGGCCAGGCGCGTCGCGATCGCGAGATTAATTCGAGGAGCTTCGATCCTATGATGAATAGTCGTAGAAGCGTCCAGAATGTCGAACGTAATTCTTTCGATTACAGGGGGGGGTCATTATCCCCACCAGTCATGGCATTGCTTTGGACGTAAAAGTAATTACTCGGGAGTTGATTACCTTCTTTGTTATCGACCTCCAGGGTAAAGTATCAGAAATCGATATTTCCCCATTCGCAAATTACCTATCGCATCTGGCGATGATTTGCCATTCATTTCGGCCCTGGCGCAAATAGTAGCGATTCGCAACTGTTACGTCACCGCGTCGGGCTGCTGCGATTAATTCGCTTACTTAGTACCTGTCACTTTCAGTAGCGAATTAAACTGGATTGGCTCCACTATTTTCCCCGTAAGAAAATACGGAGCCGCTCGAACGGCGATGAGACTTTTTGCCTCGGTATAACGGGAATCGAGGATCCCCCCCTTCGGCGTTTTTGCGCCCAACGAAAATCTAAGACGAGTTAACTGCGGTGATCAATTATTCCGAGCAGATTAAACGACGCATGTATTATACGAGCAATAAACCGTTATCCGTGGTAGTTTCTTACGAGGAATAGGATACAGCTTATAACGTACGTCTTAAATAATCAATGCACTTCCGTTAGTGCCTCATGTACGATCGGTAGATATATCAAACAAAAATATATATCAAGACTGTTGCTCGTAATCCAAGTAGAGTACAAGTACGAAGACAACGATGAATTACCTTAAACAAATTGAATCTTCAAGCTACAAAGGATAAAGTGTTACGAAGGAGACTCGTGTATTTGCACGTATGATATAGGTACAATGAGAGCGAAAGACTCTAGAGTCCTTGTCCTCACGCTGTACAAATCTCTTAACATTCCTAAATGAGTCCAATAACCAATCTGAATACGGGTCTTAGAAATCAAATCCAATTACACGAACAAGACCAACGAAGAAGAAACGATCAAAGATTACTCGGTACGAGACGTAAAATCCATATAAGGCTATCTATCGTACTGCTCGTCTCCAAGAAAAGCATAACATATACGTTTAAGATGAGCGCTTCTCCAAACGGAAAGTTATCCCGCAACTGTTAATCGTCACTAATCCAAGCCTTGTTCTGGGCAAAGGGATTCCGTTACCAGGACGAAGAGCATGCATTATCCTTTGTTCCAGGATAGAATATGCACCTCTTGCCCTCGACCAGCATGAAGCGGTACATACGTCATTGTCCAACGGCCGTTCTGCGGTGGTAATTGTCATTTGATCCCGGTAATTCCCGGTATATATGTAGCACCCGCGGTTCGTATCCACCACGGAGACATTCATCATTTACAGACAATTGCCTCAACTTGCCTTGCACGATGCGCAAGCCGCAGTATCCCTAGTGAGACGTTCTCTGGCGTTCATTGATGCAATATATATTCGGCACACGACCATTAGGTACGCGCGACGTGCACTTATAAGATGACGCGGCCATTGAGAGCCGGCGTGTCGCCCGTGAATCCTGTCAGCGCGCTGAGAAAAATTTGGATGATGTCCAAGGAAGCGACACTCGCTCCGCTTGGAATGTAGGTTGCCTTCGTTTTCGCGTCATAACAGTATCCTCGTGAAGCACCGGGTGTATCCTTTTGAGCGACAAATTTTTCGTGCAATCCTGGACGTATGGGATTCGTATTTGTCTCGTCGGTTGGTCTTGCAATGTAAGGTATAGGTGATTGTGGTTTTTATATTGTAGGAAGATTATTCTAGAGTGATTTTTATGTACGATACTACGCGATGTAGTTAAGAAAATTCCTGGAGCTTTAATTTTTTTTTTTTTGCACGAAGTATTTAAATATGAACTGGAAAATTATCCGCGCTTCGATGAATCATCTAATTTCAGATGGTAATGGTCGATGATGTCGGAACTACTTACACATCCCTACCGCTATTTAGGTTACGCATCATGTACCGCACTTGTAAAATCGTTCTTTGACTTTTTAATCACTCAATCCGCCCTAGTACGGCTGGTTGTCGAGCTGCTACGCTTCAATAAATACGCTGGCAAAACCCATTGCAGTTGAGCAACGCGGATGACTTTCAGAGCTTTCAAATAGAAGTGCTTTAAATGGACAAAATGATTTATGTACGACTGAAAAAACTGTGCGCCATCTGATGGGTTATCCAAAAAAAAAAAAAAAGACGCGGCACGTCAAACTTATTTTTACCTTTGCCAATACCGCTTTCGAATAGTCCGCTGTTTAAATACAAATAATCCATTTTCAAAAATACGCTGTTTAGAAAAACACAGACCTATTGGAAATATCAATGTTCTTATCGCAAGGAGTAAGTATCTACTTAAAGAAAGTTTTAAACATCCGGAAAGTGCTCCACACTGCCTCTGATTCTCTACGTATTTATACCATGTTCCACTCTTTCATGCTTGTTCATCATTCAACACAATCTCCCGTTGTAAATGCTTGAATGCATAAATGATTTACAATACATAAATGCGTATGCACAGAATATCTAGCAGGACTCAGAATACAAACAACGACGACGATCGATATTAATTCGCAGCAGAGTACTCGTTTGAGACGCCTAGAAGAGTGATTGCGTCGACTCCAGTGCGGTAAAGTTCGCAGAGCGAAGCACATCGCCGACGTGGCTTCTGGAATATCGTAGACAGAAATGCAAGGTCCATGTATCACAAGAGAGACAATGGCGCTCGTCGATTACCTGATTTAGATCGCAGTTTAGATCAACCGATCCCTGTCATGAGTGGGGACAATTAGTATGGCAGCGATTGGGTCGGCTATCAAAGATAATTACCCTATCAAGGGTCGCCCCATGTAACGGCAGCAGTACAAGTTTCACTATGTTCGATTTGTAAAGCGTCGAGATCGATATACGAATTTCCGCTGTAAATATTACAAACTCAATGATCAATAATCCTCTATCGATGGTGTAGGATTTCCAGCAGAAATCTAATTAATATGGTATGGTATTCTAAATTTTTAATTATATTTTTAATATTACTCATATTATAAAAGCTCAATCCTCGTAAATACGCGTCACGACCGACATGTCGATTCTCGTAAGCCCTGTGGATCGATGAAAAATACGTTGAAGTAAAAGTTTATTAGCGATGGACGTGTACCATAATACAGGCAATGTTTTGTGGAAAAGAAAAAAAAAAAGGCCCCATAGCCAACTATAATTCCTTTCAATCTTTTCCGTTTTCATGTTTTATACGCTTTAAGCCTGTTTCAATCTCCGCACACTAATCTGTTATACGCGCAACAGTCACTTTATATTTTCAGCGCTTTTAGCGATTTAACTAACTCCCCCATAAAGCCAGATGAATTAGGAGAATATTTCGGTCGTAAACGTCTGAATATCGCCGGCGGCTATTAAAAAAGTCAAAGCCATGACAAACGAAAGAGGTGTTTAACGTATAAAACTGGCTTCTCGCAATATAAATGAAGATATTTACCGTAATAAATAAACGCGTAAATAACGAGAAGGATTATTTTTCATTATAAAACAAATTGCCACCGCGTTTTATTATGCGGTGCTTTGATGTGCCGTTTCACGATGATACGTTCAAAGGGACGTCAAAGTCGAAGAATCTCGATGAGCGCATCAACACTCTATTTCATGAAGCTGTTAATTAAGGGCAAGGTCTACGGCTACGTAACACGTTAGTTGGAATATCTCGAATCGCTCGATGAATATTTATACGTCGGGCAGGATAGGACGCGGGTAATTATCCAGGTGGCTGTTACATATCCCCCAGCATTTATGATCGGTCGATGCATAATGTTTTGTTATTTTTTAATCTGCGTGCTAATGCTCCCGAGTACGGGAATGCAAAAGTGGAACGGAAACAGCGTGGAAGATTAATGGGACTCGCGTAAAATATAAGCGCGTGATTATCGTTATTGTTAAAAATTAAACGATCGATATGCCTGCCATTACTCCACAACAGGATTTCGCCGGTCTTCCAGGATTATGATAATATCATAATTTCGCGTTAAATTTATATCTCTTTCGCCAGGTACGGAAAATATAACGCAACAGATTTACCACGTGTGCTTTTGCGCCATTAAAAGGAAGAACCGTCGGATAAAATATTTTTTACCCGAAAACCATTTAAATTATTTAACCAATTGAAGCAAGTTATGATTAAATCATAATTGAGTGGCGGTGCAGAGTATACGCGCCATACATATTCTGCTCGATAAAAATATATGATATAATCAAACTCGGTTTGAACCTCCAAAAAAGCTGAATCAATATTCATAGAACTCTCCTGGGTGCGGGTGCTTCATCAAAAATCTCACTTATCATCAATTTGAAACGCGATCGCGCGCTTCGATCTGTATGTGCAATTATTGATTTAAAGCGTCTTCTTCTCGAAATCAAAGAATTCATTATCGAACCTCCTAACGCGAGTTTCCCCTGTAAACGAGAAAAACCAAGGTTCATTCTACGCGAACACCCATCTCTATTTAAAAATCAAACATCCCCAAATTGATTCCACAAGATCGTTTACAAAACTACCAAAAAGTGACATTATTCAAGTTCAAGAAACGCGACGACCAATCTCTATGGACAGCAAAAAAAGGAAACACGTTTCGCGCGAGGCGTCGTTGGGCGAATAAAACGGGGGCTAAATCGGCGAAGTTATGCAATCAATTTCACTTGGCTGGGGAATCAAACAGAAACGCTCATTTACCTTGGGGAGAGATGGGATGTTAGGTAGCAGATAAACAGAGCGTTATATCCCAGATTGTGACGAACTTTCGGCTACGGGTTAGCGTCAAAACTTCTAAGACAATTACAGGCTCTGGCAACATGTCTTGTATTACCCCAGCCACGTTTACTATTTAATCGTCCATTTAATCCGCCTCTAAGCTCGGCTGATCCGCCGTGGAATTGGCCGACTTCCTGCCAGGGCTCTCCTCGATCAGCGCTATCTTCCAAAAACCCTTTCATTATCATTCGTCTGTACACGGCGCGTATACACTCGCGGCACGAAGCCTCGAGATATCCGTATTCTAAGATGTCCGTAAAAGCGTCGATCTTTCAGCCGCTATTTTCGTATCCGAAGCCACGCCAGCGGAGGGAGGGTGAGAATTTAAATCCAGGGTTATATAACTCGAAGAATTCGCTCCGGAGATCCGAGCTCGGTAGCGGAGGAGGAAGAGGAGGAGGAGGAGGAGGGGGTAGGGGGCGAAATATTCGCGTTGGCGCATTACTAGTCAGGCACCATAGATCTGAACGGAAGTACTCCGAGACGGTAGTCTAAATCTACTGTGGTTCTGCCGTGAATCTCGGAGGTAACATACCGAGAAACTCTGTTTACGGCGAAAGCTTGAAGATCGCGAAATCCAGGATTCTCATTTCCCCTGCATCGGCTTCAACGCGCGTGAGCCATGATTTAGCCCGCGGACTCGGTCATTTCTTGAGCGCAAACACCTCCGGAGCGTACGGTTATTCGCAAATGAGTAGACGCGAATTAACTCGTTTCCGCTATGTGGCATTCTAATGCGGAGACGGAAATCGGGCGTTATATTAATCAATTTGGCGAGTCGCCGAATATGGCAGAGGTGGCAGCAAATATTGCACTTTTTTTTTTATGTGCTTTAATGTTTTACAAAAATGACGGGCGGTGAAATTCCACGTCGGTCCTTTGAAACGTTACGGGCGTTTTCCATTTTTTTTATTATATTGATATATATAAATATTTTTTTTTTAGTGAAAATAGAGAAATGTTTTTCGAGATATAAAATATCGATATGTGCAGTTTTCGCGTTGCTCTTTGATTATTTCTATTAAAATAGTGCACTTTCTAGTAGTCGTAGCTGGTCCAAGTATTCAACTCTCGATTCTGACAGGAAAAAATGAATAGCCGCGGAAAATTTCGTTCCACCCGCGGAATTTTGTACAAAATGAAAAAGCGCAGAGACATTAATTTCGTACTATGATACACCGTAAGTAGTCGGTGAGATCATTTCGTTTACATTTTTTTTTTAAATTACAATTATTTTTAATTCAATAATGGAATTTAAGCCTGAAACGAATAATATCTACGATAAAAATCCAACCAATACTAAGCCCAATATAGAGAAATATACATCTAAATTTGCATCAGCCTCAGCATCCCTTACCATATACTGTAAATTATTCGTGTATCCTCATCACAAGTAATTCATCTCGAACGATACACATAAGAAATACACAACTTCACCATAGAGCAACACCATAGAGCAACGCACATATCCTCCTAGCAAAAAAAAAAAAAAGAAAAAAAAAGAACACGTCATAACACTTCCACGCCCAAAAACGGCACAAAAATAAATTCCACAACGGGGCATCAAAACTCCGCGGTATCTCTCATCAACGATTAAAAGCGTTTATTACACAGCCGTGAATAACTCGAGCCGGTTGTGCGCCAAAGTGCCTGCTTGTTATGGCATCATCTGTATTCATGCTCTGTGACAACATTACAATTAACGCGGCGACTGTTGTTATTCGACTACTTAACGCACGTTTACCCAGCGTCTACTACGGAGCCGTGCAACGACTCGCGCGGCCCGCGCCAAATGAAGTTTCAACGCAATTACGGCGACGCAACGGTAACGACGAAGCCGGAGATCTCCGCTCCATACATTTACGCCCAGTTTCATTTCGCATTACCGCGGTTATCGTTTGCCCGCCAATTTTTTCTTTTTTTCTTTCTACTTTTTTTCCTCAGCCTCCCTCGAGGGAATAAACATGAAATTAAATCAGACCGCGGCCAAGGCGACGGGGATTTGAGCGACGCCTCGTGCGCCAGCGACGCGAATAACGGGCGTTTGCCGTACAATTTGTCGAAAAGAGAAACGCAGCGGGTAAAATGATTGTCGCGGCAGGGGGAAGAGATTTCCCCTAGGCGGCGCAGCGGATAGACGCTCCTCCGGCGGTTAACTCGAGGATCGCGAGTTTAAATCTTGCCCGTTATGCCGGACTTTTGCCGTGCGACGAGCACACCGAAGCGCGAACCGAAGATCCACGCGAGAAGTTTTCATAGGACACTGGCCTGGCCAAATTGCGCCTTTTCTCGTCCTTGCTGTTTCATTCGTCGAGGCGGAGGCACGAGGAGAAAAGTCCTGCTGCGGGGAATGGCCGATAAAGTTTTCTTTTTATATTGTTTTAGAAATGTAGCCTACCGCGGATTAAGGGGCGAGCGCGGGTCCTTTGATGCGAAAAGAGGAACGCGGAGCAAATAGGTCGAGAGTCCCGACCAAAATCGCGAATTGTACTGTATTTCGCGCAGAATATCGACTGTACTAATATGTGACTTATGACTTCTCGCCGCAGCGTCGACCGTTCCAAATGCATACGTATCGTCGAATATGTCCCACAGGCGGCCAACAGTTTCTATTTACCGTTGAGCTAAACTTGGATATATTCCGGGTACGTGGAAAGCCGAATCCGGAGGCAATAGCCCGGAACGGGCGAAAAACTTGGGATCCAACTTCGCGTCGAATAAGGGCTCCTTACTTTTTGCCCAATGGAGATTAATGACGCGAATATTTCCCGACGTCGATCGCTCCGCGAGAAACTCGTGAATGGCCGTCATGGCGTTTACCGCGTAAAAACGGATTGATTCCGCAATAACGGTTGAAGTTAACTCTTTGCACGCGAAGCGGTTGGAAACTGAACGCTGCGCGGCCAAAATCCCTTCCGCGATAATCATTTTGAGAGACTTTCGGTAATTGCTGGAATAGCTCGTTTCAATTATGTACCCGCATCCGTATATTATCCGAGCCAAGGTAATCAAATGTAATGAATTGCATTGGTTTTTATTGTTTCGCTAGAAATGAGTTTCAATTTTTTAATATCTCCACTTTGATTATTTTCTGGGAAATATCCATTATGTATTTTCGTTTATCGGATACGTTCGGGGAATTAATTAATCACGATGGCGTCGCGCGCTACCACTATTTTAGTTTAGCATCGGACGTTTTAGAAGTAACCGTGTGTATGCGTGTATCGATTTTAAGCGAAAAAAAAAATACATTAAACCTTCCTCCTTATCCGATATGCGGGTAATGTAAATCAGTCCATCGTAGATGTAAATCCGTGCGCCCTCGGCGAAATCCTCGAGCATTGGCGTTGTAAAAATCAAGCTGTCGAAATAACTGTCTGAAATTGGAATAAATGAACTCCCGAGGAGAGGCGGCGCTAAATATCCATGGTAAGGCGATTTGTTTGGCACGACCTGCCGCATTCCAGCCGGCGATACTCGTGGAACGGCCTCGAAAGCTAAAGAGGGTGTACAGTATAAATCTCATCGACTGTAAGCAACGACAGTGACTGGGCCGTGATTGTACAAGAAGCAAAGAATCGCGGCTGAAAGAAGAACTCGGGCCCCCGTCGTCCGCGGAAGAACGAATAATAATAGCCTTTTTTAATCTCACTAACGAATCCTGCTCCAGTTATTTATTCGGATTCCTATGAAGATTAAAGAGCTTATTCACCGGTGTTACCGTTAAACGGGTTTTCAGGTGATTGCCGTATCGTTAAGGAAACAATGCGATTCTAACACTGCATTCGAGAGTGGTAATTAAAGCAAATACCGGAGCTCCGGGGGGAATTAACTTTCCCTTTGACGAGGTTTATCAATTTTTCTTGTACCCCACTGGCAGTAGGGTAAGCGGATACATCGCTTGGCTAAAATAAATCTCGTATGAATAATAACCTCGTTATAGTTTTCGTGGTAAAGTGAGGAATGGGAGAATATTCAGTACGGCAGGAAGATAAACCCTTTTCCATTTCTCCTCCTTCCATCTTTCCACGATGCACCGCGCGCTGGCTTATCTTTACCACGTGCTCCCTCCTAATTATTATTTTTTTCTTTTATCTCATTAGCGCGAAATTAATCCCTCAGAAATGATTCTCCAACGTCCTGACAGGTAGCAAGATGGTATCGGTAACACTCGCGTAAAGCGTATTAACCGACGTGTGGTGTAAAGGACCTAGTACATCGTCGAGAATATCTTCAGACTTCGGATACCGTTATAACCAAGGGCGTAAAAAAGTGGACGACGAGGAAAACTTGGTTTATTACATTGTAAGGGAGACAGGGTTATCACCGCGGGAACACGAATTTCAGTGTTGAAAACTAAGTTTACGCCGCTCTTCGTAAATTCCGCAAAAATGGACGAAATAAGCATATAATGCCGTATACCTACAATGAAAACCGGGGCATTATATACTCGTTTCTTTTGCCAAAGTTGCAACGCCGGCATTTCATAATTCCTGGCTGAAACTTTCTCCGGAACATATATGTGTGCGCTTACCCAGATACCACGCGCAATCGCGCCCATAATCCGCCGAGTGAAAATCATTTTATACACGGCTGAACAATGTAAACTTAAGACTTTGATTCGCAAGAGGCCCATTATCCCTCGGACGCTTAATTTTGCGCGGAGCTATTTGATTTTGAGCTTCGAATTTTTACCGGAGATAATAAATACGGATTTTTCTTCTCGCACGAGAAAATAAATCTCTGAGTTTCAAACATTAGATACAATCATTATATAAATATGAATTTTAGGCGTTAATATCAAGAATTCTGTTTAAAAAATCCAGTTTTCAAACGAAACTCCACAAAATCAGTATTTTACTTCTCTGCCTCAATGACTGGTGAGTTTCTTCAGGAAAATAATACAGCGCTGCGCTAAAGATAAACCAATTTCCATCTACATTCCCGTAGAATAGCAAATTTGACCGACAATCTTAAGGCAAACGGAAATAGCAAGGTTATCTCCCTAAAAAGCTCGTTTCGCCTGGAAATCGGTGACGGTCCACATTCCGCATTTAGCCATTCTTTTTCAGTCTGCACATCGCCCCGCGAAAATAACTCGACATTTCCGTCACGATAATCCGAGCCAATCGCAAAATTTTACGCGAACAAATAAGGCGCTAGGAGCCAATTCCCGATACAAATACGCACAGCGCTATTAACCCCTGAAGGACGGCTGTCAGCGTCACACGCTCGCCCCCGGACAGAGATAAATCCCGGCCCCGATCCCTCCCTTAAACCGTAATTACCCCCGCGACGTGGAGGTCCTCTCAGAAACAGCGCGACACCATTCCGGCAGCTGGCTCGTGCCAGTTCAAGTTTCCGCGTGAACGGCAGCTCCGGGCGCGACACGTTGACGCGCAACAAAGGCCAGCCCCGTTAAAGGCCCTTTTTCTCCCCCCGAAAATCGATTACGCTTCAAACAGGGACAGCCGGACAGTCATTCTGGCGAGAACAAAAAAAAAAAAAAAGCCGGCCGAGCGTCGCGGAGCTTCCGTCTCTGATATGCAAACGGCCTGCCCGCCCCAAAGGTGTGCGTGCCTGTGCAGGAAGAGGGTCCGGCCGATGCAGGATTACTGCTGCACCATTGCAGGCTCCTATAGCGCGCGGTCCCGAAACGATTCGTGGCCGAAGAGAGCCGCCGGAGGTGGCTCCGCACCGAAAGAGAGAACCTGGTGGCGAGAGGGTGGCGCCGCTGCTGGCGGTCGGTGCTGAGGGGAGGTCTCCCCCGAATGCATCGATAGCACTGTGCCCCAGTTCTCTCTCCTTCGCCCTCTCCCCAGCTCCTTCTTCCCCGGTCCGCTCATTCGGCCGCCCCGCCCGCTTCCGTCCCCGTCTTTTCTCCGACTTCCGTTTCCCTCTAACCCTCCTCTCTTTCCTCTTTCCTCTCTCTCTCTCTCTCTCTCTCTTCCGTCCCTCGACCCCGGGGCTCCTGGTCGCCCCACGGCGCGGTTCGTCCACCGGCTCCCCTGTGGATTTATAGCCGACCTTATCGCTACATCCGCGCCTCGATGGACTTACGATGATACGGATGCAATTTCCAAAATCCCCGGGAACGCTCCGGGCTGAGGATTCGAAGAAACGCGCCGGGCTCGGCTTTGGAAGGTGGAAACGCGGCGAGGAGCCTTGTATGGGCTCGAGGTGTGTCTGTGTATTTGGCGCGCGATATTCCCCTGCCTCGGGATTCCTTTGGAACCTGCATATGCACTTTGCGCTTGGCTCTGGCTTGTCTTTATCAATTTCGTGTTTCGCGTGGGAGAGTTGTGGTACTTGTTTGGATCTTTGCGCGGGGATGCGGTAGATTAGGGTATCGCGCGGCAATCTGGGGAGTTTGATCGCGCACGTGTATCGTGTAAATTATTGACCATCGTTTTACTTCGATGCTCCCGGAATATGCGATTTTGCGCCGATGGCTGGGGAATTGTACGGTTTATATATAGGAGCGTAACGTATGATTTAAAACTGACCGAGACTGAGGAATTCATACTGTGTCTGACCCCTTGAATAGGTTGAACGAGCTGAATTTTTCGTTGAAGGAAAAAATGACGGAGCTAAATATGGGAGACGTAGAAAGAGGCGTGTGAATAATGTATAAAATCTGCTAATCGTAGGTAGATATTCATTGTAGATAATACGAATACATCTTTTTTTTAATCGATAGATATGTTCGTGGTCACGATATTTCGAGGAAGAAGCGTTCCAGCAGTTAACATGACTTGATATCTTTTTCTTGTCATCGATACAAGGGAAAAAAGAGATGATCACAATTACCATTAATCACAGGTCGATGCTCTAAGTATTACGATTGTAAAGGCCTGATGCTGCATCGGCGATTTCTCGATCCAAGCGAGACGGAGAAAGGACACGCTCTTTTGAGCTAGTGCTCGAAGAAACCGCGGAGTAATGCCTAATAATTAGGTAACGCTGCGTCATGCTAGAACCCAATGCAACGGACATATTCGATGGCGGGCTGCACGGTGTACCGCAATGCACTGGCGGCATATGCGATTAGAGTAAAAGCATCGTGGCGGCCGCACACGCAGAATTCTATTGATTACAACATTGGTCAACAATTAATTCCTCGGTGCATCAGTCCAACTATCTCTCTGGCGTTGTTATATATCTTTAGCCGCCGGACACGTTTGGAAACCGCAATTCCTATTTCGTTAATTATGCTGAGGTTGTGTATTATTTGAGGGATAGCTGGGCGCAATCACGGCGCTCTGAATTTCTGGAAGCAAATGTCGACGCTGCGGCGATCGTATTAGCACCTCCGACAAGTACGAGTATTCCTCGAACTCGACTTTGAATACCATGATGATATATGAACAATAGTAACGCGGGGTTTGAACAATTTCAAATGAGTCCGCGAATTGACTCATTACGAATTGCTCGATATGATCTTCTTCGTCGGAAATTGTAATGTCTATTTTTATCCTTGCATCGATACCCATACTTATATTTATTGTATATTATATTATATTGATATTTATAGTTTACATTGATCCTCATAGTTGTTTCGTATAGATAAACTGATAACGAGAAGAATTTCACGCATCGTTGCTGAGCGAGACGACGTGTTTCGTGTGTACAATGTATTCCATTAACCGTTGTCCGAGGTGCAAATGCGCGAAACACTTTGTACGACTTGGAATCATCGTAGAGATATTTTAGAGATAATAAAGGCCACACTAATACAGCGCACCGTCACGCTATCGCTTACTGAAATCCGAGCTGGTATCGCGTAACCTTACGACCTGAGTCAGTGGTCATATTTCAACAAGTTTAATGAACACGTATTGTATTCTGCTGACCGCAAAAATGTCCATTACGATCTACGATTCTCTAATTACGATTTACGCTTTTCACTTGCGTAAACTCGTCCCACAAATGAGAAAGCTCTCCTTTCTTTGTACTGCAAAAAAAGAAATGGAGAAACCATGCTGCTATTTGACACTTTTGCAAAGATATTTTATTGTAGAAAGGGTAGGTGCGAGTAAAACTAAATCCATTACAAACCAGTGCTTCAATTTCGAATTATCTATTGATTCGAAAAAGAAGAAAGTATGACTTTGAACAAATTATGTGATTGGAGAACTACGAAAATGTCATAGTGTGTCGTACAATATACAAAAGTGCGATTTATCAGCGATTTCTTTTGCTTATTATAACCCATTTCCTTAGTGTCTCGATAAGGATAGAATCCAGCACACCTGCATAAAAATATCCATCGTATCGTGCGGATCGACATCGACCAAACGGCATTGCAATGTGGAGTTACTCCTGCATCGCGTCTCCAGGAAAGTGCGCATATCCTGGTAGCACCTTTAATGGTTGTACCAGGCGAAGTTCTTGGGCCGGTGAAGAAACGACCCGCTTTACTATAAATTCCAGATAAGCCAAGGTTTACGGCCGCCATGCAGTTAAGACATCGGGACTTAAATTCGCCCGTACTCCATCATGAAAAACAAACAACCCATGGAATTGCAGTCTCCGTTTCGCTCGTCGATGGTAGATTATTTTCTTTTATTTCCGCACTCAGCTACTATGATCGCTCTACAGACGATCCACCGACCGAGTTTCATCGAACTCCTTCGAAAAGGCGATGATGCCATAAACTTAGAAGTCTCGGCACTCGAAAGCCCGATACCCAATGCGGATTTCAATGGGCAACTGAAGACTTGTTGACAGCTACGCCTGGTTTCAATGCAGTTTGCAAGTATTGTAACCGACAGGGATTGTGCATTACAACCTGTAGCGTGAAGCGCTATGGTTTTCCTTCAAGTTTTAGAAGGTGTAGCTTCGGATGGCCTTCGATATGAGGGACATGCCTACAGCATGTACGACTATATTACGATCTGGGTTTTGGATAAGCGTGTTACCATAAATAAACGTCCACTAATAAGCATTCCCTCGTCAACGGGAAAATTAATAGATAGAATTGTAACGCACATCGCGATCTGCTTTCAGCTCATTGATCGACAGTGCGGATCATTCATTTCGAAATACTGTCGCGCTAATGAAACCACGGACGTGCGTCTAAAGTGTCAAAATTTACACGCCAATTTGTATCCGTCATATCGTCGGATAAACGCATCCGTGTATACATTGTCCAAAACGTGTTCGCGGTGGCAAATAGAAATCGGCACTTAGTCCCAGTGCCTTCGTGGGGACGCTTACGACGCTAACTGATGGACGATAACCGATTATACGAGCGACATTGTGCCCCGTTCTCCATTTTGGCAGGGAGCCACGCTAAAAAGTCACTTATGTGCCATTAAACTGGTGCACCGTTATCGTCGTACACCTCTTGCTTGCGTATCCAAATACGAGTGCTCATAACCGGTGGGTGGGTAACAACAGGCTTCGTTGCGGGCTGAACATATCCCAGAACTCCAATGAAACTTCACGGCAATCCATGAATTTAGTGGTTGTTCCGGTGTACATGGTAAACACCCGTTTCGCGGCTCGATCGATTTTAAACATCCCGTAGCACGATGCCTCGAAGTGATAATTAATTAATTCCCCGATGGTGCTTCTGGGGGGGCGTTAAATTGTTTTCATCCGAACGCTTTATTTTAGGCCGCTGTTTGCTCGTGGCGTCGCTCAACGCTTGCTCGACGAATAACTCGAAAGACGGGGAATAATTGCAGCGGGCATGCAGGATGATCGCGAGTTATCGGTTATTTCTGATCATTCGTTGTCTTCTGAGAAATTCGTTTAAAAAACCGCGGCGATTAAAGTTGGTCGATTCAGGGGTTTGAGGCTAGATCAAAGTGTCCAAGAAACGCTATATGTTACAGCAAAATACAAACGTGCTCTCTAACCAAACTGTATTTCGAGCATACAAATCCTCATATTTACATCGTTAAATGAAAATGTAACGAGTGCTCTCGTTCTTCCCCGATGAATACAATTATCAAGCATTTCCTACCAACTCATTTATCCTGCCCGGAGATCGTAATATTTTCAAATGACGCGTCAACTCCTCTTTCCCGCTTAGCGAGTGCACCCCTCGAGTGGAAATAACAGGTCCTACGCCCCCACGAATTTTCCGTGTCAAGCTCAACTTTGACGAGCTGAGCTCGCCGCGATATTTGAAGCGGCGCAGGTATGCGCCAAAGTTACGCCCTCTTCCTCGCCAATTCATCGCCGCGTTTTCGCGATGCGCGAAATCCGCTCCCATCGGATATTTCCTTCGCAATCAAGGTCACGAGAAGCGCGGCCGAACATTTCCACCGGGCGCTGCGCTTTTTTCCATCAAAATCGAAGGGAAGCGCGCGCAGGGGGGGGGAGGGGCACGATAAAACATTCACGCACGGCTGGTGTTTAAACAGCGCCCCCGAGAACAGGGGCCCTTCACATTTCTACAGACACATTACACCGAAGCGAAATTAACGGGGGGGGGGGGGAGGTAGTCGTTCGCTTATATCGCGGATAACGGCATTAGCCCGAATGGCAGGCATTTGCTCGAATATAAATCCCAGGGCCGAGCGAGGGAGGCGAGCGAAGTCGCGCCTGGAGATTAGTTGTCCGCGCGCGTCGTCCGCCCGAGTTTTACGACGCGACAACCGTCGGCCACCCCTGCCCACCTCAGACGTGAATTTTTCATCTAATTCGCCGGGAATTCGGGCGGCGTCAATTTTCCCGCGGATTAAATATTAGAGAGGTGGAACCTGCGCCGCGGGCCCGGCAGTCGCGATGGGAACGAATGGCCGCCGAGGCCGCCGGAACGATGCCCGACGCGAGAAAGCGTTTAGAGAGTTAGACCGGTTTTCCTTCCGGGACGCCCGATGATTTATCGCGTATCATATATAAAGTATCTGGACGAGGGTGAAAAGATTGCTTTCGTCACGGAAGTCAGACTAATTTCGTTGCTCCACCCTACGCGCTGCCTGGAGGAGGTTCTTTTTCTTTCGTGACTGTGATTAACGAATCAAATTTGTTTCGGCTCGTCGCATTGCTAGGAGGAAAACATCGGGATGGTATATTGATTTTTGAGGCTGTTGCTTTGGGAGGTTTGTTTTGTTGTATGCGAGGGATAAGATGTAAAGCTTGTTTTTTAGCGTCGAGCGTCTCACGAGAGAATAGTAGTTGCTCTTAAATTCGATTCATCGCTGCACTTCTCGCGATCTACGCGATGTTCCTTTTATATATTGTAAATTATCGCAGGATATACCTCGTGATTTCAATTTTTGTAGGGTGAGAGTACGGTACAGACGTATCGTACTTGAGAGTACTTACAAAGCATCGTAATGCGCGACGCGCATGCGCACTGCACGCGCGTATTCTCATTCATCACTCGCCGATGGTTGACACTTTTCAAACGAGGAACATTTCGAAATTTATCGGACAGCGGAAATTGCGCGTATTAGCGACGTTCATATGGAAACTGAACAAATATAAAACTTCCGGCAAATTCGTATAAATCCAGGCCCGGAAACTACCGAACTGCCGGCCGGGAACATAAAAATTGGCATGCACGCGGTTTCGCGTATACACGCTTGATTGTTTATAAATTCAATCGGCAGGAACGTAGGTACGCATGATCGATCAAAAGCGCAGACGTTTGGAAATCAAATTATAGCGCATAGAGCTAGGGCCGTTAGCATACGGAGCCATGTACGCGTGCAGTTTTGTGCGCAACGCGAATTGATTTGGTTAGGCATAGCTTTGTGATATTTTGTGGTCTCCGTGCAGTGCCTGACTACAAACGTCGAGCTGTCGGTTCGAGTAACGGAACTACATAAAGCCTTAACGACCCGATGTTAACGAATTCGAAGCAACCTGGCAGTACGATAATTCGTAAACCTTTTAATACATTCGTGCTATACGCCGATAACTCTTCGGCAAACAATAAAAAATATATATATGGCTGCTAAAATAAAAATGATACTCACGGCAAACAATGTCCAATGTAGGTGATTGTCGGTCTGGGTGGCCATAAAAATAAAAGCGATCCGATAATTGCTTTAGATTGGTACGTAAAAGTCCATTCGGAGCTTGTCAATGTGGAACTTGAAAGTCAAAAAAACCCACGGTTGGCACTCTAAGCGACACAGCCCACGGATTATGGACCTTTTATTTAAATTTGCAGTGATCATAATTACTCAGAATAAAAATAAAGAAGATTTCAAATGCTTTATACTAAAATCAACTTGCATTAACGCAAAATCTAATATTCGCTTTATGTACAATAATACCAATTCCACATCCTTTCTCTAACCATTTCAGATTTATTCCTTCGATCCTGCGTTCATATCGAATTGCAAATTCCTCAGACCTCTCAGTATGTCTACGATAGCAAACGATATAATTAACATTCGATTATAAACGACTTTATTCCCCGCTCTGTCAATCATACGTAGAATGCAGAGACCTCCATGATACACCTGAGAATATTTCAAAAGTGACTTTTCACAAACAGCCATAATCGCTCGTCGACGGTTTGCAAACGCTTTAATACAATACGGCCAGGTTAAAAGATCGAATTTATGTGCCAGAAAGGGCACAGGTCTCTCCTCCTTTCAATCGGGAAAACTTCAGCTCCGGCGTCGTGAAAACTCCTGAAAGAACCGGGAGATTCGATGTTCAGCGCAGGGCCCGCAGGAGAATTGATTTTTCCGCGCGGAAGCGAACGTCAGTATAGGAAGCACCGCAGTGAGTCACTTAGTCACCGAGTAAAGTTGACCGAGATTGGGCTGGCAAAGCACAATAACACGCTACACCGGCCCTGGGATTTTCATGTACACCGCGAATAATCTGTGTGCGCGCAAATACCATCGCAGGGCGCCGCGAGGGTTCTCGCGCTTCGCCAGATTCCGCTCCTCCATTCAATCGAGATGTTCACGTGCCCATTCGCGCACCTGGGCACGGCAAATGCTCGATAGAGTGATAACGCACCTATAAACTCACTATTCCTGTCCGGCTTGAGTGTTTACACTAATAACGGACAACAATGGTAATTGTTCCTTTCGACGCGCGGATGGTTTCGCATTGCCAGAATGTTTGTGTGTGCCACTGTTGAGCATAAGGATAATGAGAACGTGGTTGGAAAATGTTTGGAGGATATTTAAAGAAATTGCGAGATAGAAGGAGAATAGTCAGTTAGGAAAAAAGGAGCAGAATAATATGATAGCAGCCTGTTTGTGGAATAATGTTGACTCTCCTTAGTTAGGTTTATTTTAAAAAATAGCTGAAGCAGTAACAAGATCGGTTATCCGACTATCTCTCTTTTATGATTATAAAGGTACTTTAGCGCAGTGCTGATTTAAATTTATGCGTGGATTATTTTACCTTTAACGCGTTTCAGCGAGCAGCGATATTAATCATCGTGATATTAATATTTGTTTGGCTGGACTTTATGGCGAATTTGTAGATGTCATAATGCACAACTAATAAGACGGTAGCTAGAAAAAAAAGCAGGATGATATATTCGTCGCCATATTTCTACCGAGATAGAAAATTCAGACCCCTACTCGGCAATGTCGCTGATAGCTTTGAGCACGAAATTTCTCGATCAGCCAAGATATATTGCTCAGCGTATCTCTTGGTCGGTGGTTCAAGTATGGCGATTAATATTCAGTTCCTTCCTTGCAAACCGGGCTCGGTATTACCTTCTTCCCTAATATAATACAGCGTATGATTACTCTCATCGTTGTTATAAAATGTCCGATCAAAAATTCTTTCGAGGAATCCTTGATGTGCCTTAAACTGCATCAGCTCACATATTCCTTACTATGGATTTCCTCCTGAATATATTAAATTATGGTTACACATTTCGTCTTCTAAATTACATGGCGATGTTAAACCCGCAATATCCTCGTACGTCTGCTCCCGTGTCTATCGATAATCGCAAACCAGCCTGGCTTACAGGCGGCGAATTCCAAATTCAGACTCATAACGACTCGTTCAATTTCACGATTGCGCCAAGATCAGCTCTGGATTTGAAATTGTCAACATCAGAAAGGGCAATATATCGGCGACGAGCTCGGACGGCATTGTGAGATCACATATTTTAAACATACAGTTTCGCGACCAGAAGAGAACTGCCTTTTATTGGCGGGTATGCATTCGAAGACAGCGCAAACATCCCTTTTCATCGAGGAGGACGTCTCGAAGGTACGTCAAATTCTCTCTCGCGTATCCTCACCTGGACTTCAAAGCGCATTTATAAACAAAACGCCTCCCCAGCATACGGATGCGCACCTATGAAATGTTATCGGCACATCGAGATATTCCTCGAGCAGCGAGAGAGCGCATTTTTCCTCCGATACGTTGCTCAGGATTTAATTAAATTCAATCGCGGCGCGGTTTCGCGACACCCCGCAGCCTTTTTCAGCCGTACACCGTGCCTGCCGATAATGCCGATCGGCGTGTTTAATATTTAATGGCTCACGCGCCACGATTCCAATTTAATAGATCGTTTACTTTGTACAACGTCAACCGTTGCCCGATAAAAGTCACGATGCAGTCCGCGGCATTCATTACGTCGTTTATATACGCGAGATCGTTCATTTCCTCTATCGTGTTTCGAACACGTATTTGATTACGAATTTTCCATCCGATTGCGCTCCATCCACTTTACTGTATCCTCACTTTATGCCGGCCTCATTATCCGGCTTTACCTGGAAAAACCGGCCGGCCGTTTCGACTGGCGGCAAATGAAACGTTAATAACCATCGAACAATCGAGTGACGGAGGCCACGGTGGATGATCGTGCCATTTCCAAGTGGCGGGTTGGGGGGGGGGGGGGTTAGGGGGGGAGAAAAGGCTCTTAAAAAGTTCATATCTACGATTCGCGCTTAACGACGTCCCAGTTAGCAAAAGGGTCAAACGTATCACGCGTCGATTACGAATCCGGATCTGAATCTTTCCCTTCGCAGCGACGATCGCCGCTCCTCCAATGAGGCGAACGATAAATTCTCCTCCGTAACGGCCCTATTAATCCTCCGCACCGGGGGATTTTTTTCAGATCGCCCACCGACCGTTCGAAGCTGCGAAATGCCGTTAATATCTTTGTTAGTGTCACTCCGTATAACGCTTACCTGTGCTCCTGAATAGCGCAGCTCACCGTTATTATCGTCGCCCCCCCCCCCCTTTTCAGTATCTCGAATCGTTTCTCACGAATGTTATGAAATTCTAGAACGAATTCTTATTTTGCTCTGGTATATTTTATTCATGGAAGGATATACGTCCTGCCTGCATTTGTTCTCTATTTTGATCCTTGCTCTTGCTTTGGAAATGTATACGTGAGTTTAGCTCGAGGAAACGGATATTCGAATGGGTTTAACATTTGACAGGATCGCGTAAGTTTTCCTCTTTAATTGGAGATAATCGTTTCGCGTTCCTTCGGGAGGAATTCGTGTTCCTTTCTCATAAAAACGAGAAATCCGTTTAACGTTGAAGTCGATTGCTTAAACAATAAGCGGGCGATACTTGGGAAGATTATTAGCCTTGAATTCACCAGGCGAATGCAGATCGCGGTTATACGTGGCACAGCTGCTTGCATGAACGGAGGAAAATATCACGAATTTCAGGTGACGGGGGCATCCGTTAGGAAAGCTTCGTCGATCGATAGGGGAAACGTCTCGAACCAACGTATTTTCCACAGAATACAGAATACAGAGGATACGTGGCGTATAATGTAGAGCTTTTTGCAACAGCTTTATCATGGAAAATCGATATTCCTGTTTGTCGTGACATCGCTTGCGGATGAAGGAGACAAAAAGATTTACGCTTTGATGTATCGTTGTTTAACATTCGCATCATGTTATTATATAGATACATGCTTTTGCCTTTATACGCCAAAATCGATCGAGATAAAGGAACTCGAATTGCGTTCTAACGCCGTGTGGATTTCTAACACGTCCACAGAACGTATTATCGTACGTAAATCAGTGATCAGATTTATATTAATACGATTCGTAATCGTTTATAGAAATGGCAAGAGACGTGCAAAGCTTCATGAAGTATATTTAAAAAATCACGAAGGAGCGAGTATCCGATTATTTTTACTCTTCTATTTCGTTTCTTACATTGATTAAGAAGACGGTATAATAGAAGAAAGATAATTAATTTACGAAAAGAACCGTTTGCGTGTAGTCAGCAAAATTACAATATAGACTTAAAGTTTCCGGGCGGGTTTGTTGAAATATATAGTACAGTTTGGCAAACTTTCCTACTTTATACCTGTTTGGTCGTTAATGTTGCACACCCCCTGGCTACGTGGCTTGCGAGACGAATACAATTTGCGATTATAGACCAAATATAATGGAGAGGTCATGTGTTAATTCCGCTTAGCTCGGTATAGACGCAATATTAATGTTAGTTTACCTGCCGAGGTTTCCAGGGTATTTACTGCTACGACATTTCAGTCATATTTTATCATCCGAGCTGCATTTTAAAGCGCGAGATGAATAGTGCAGGTGTACATCGAAAAATGTCGTGCGTCCTTATCGAAGTTTCAGCGAATCGTTTGAAATGTTCAAAGACTTGGACAAATGTAAAGGCAACGTCAAACTTTAATCGTTTCATTATCGAAAAGCTTTATTATACATTTGAGATCTTCCGTTCGAGTTTCTCGTCCTCTGAATGGTAATATACGTCTCACGTGAAAGAGAGCTGAAAGCCATAAATTGAAATTAGGTATTCCAGGGCGCCAAACTGAATTTACCGGACCACCATATGCTCCGATATTATAGCGTGACGTATTTTTCTTCCTCGTTTAGGCAGCTATATCACGAGCTCACCGTACTAATGACTCCTGAACTATCCTCGTATATTCCGCTTCAAACACAAGGAAGTTACCCGAAGGTACTGTGAATAGGTAAGTACCTCGGCGTGCATGTAGGTGAAGGCCACTGTGTAGTCGCTTAAAACGTACAGAAGAAATTTTAATGTCCCACTACTTTGCAACATAACAAAAAACGCTTTGACGCAACTGTTGCAAATTTTTATTGCACCGAACGTCCTTTTGTCATATATTAGAAAAGCTACAACGCGTACCCTAGCAAAATGTTAATGGAAATAAAATTGTAGGAGGGACCCTGATGGATTTTTGTGGAAATTCTTGACTCACGAATGAATATGAAAGAAAGAAGTATCGATGTATGAAATGTATTTTTAGCACGGCCATGAAAGGATTTTATTTTACTATCTCGAGTAATTGGTTAATATCTCAAATTAGTTCTCCCTTTATGACATTATGATTTTAGGAACGTCTTGTATCCACCGGACGATCGATAGTTCCTCAAAATTATTAACAAAGGTAAATCAAAATAGAAGGCTCATTTCGTAATGGAGAATCGACCAGAGCCGGTGGATATTTTCCACCGGGTGTAAAAAGGATATGAGGCCAACCGAAACGTCGGAATCGATCGTCTGAATCCCCGGGGATGTACTAAAGTTTTGCCAGTTCTGTACCATTACGGTATATTTCACACTGCAAATCCTTTAGATACGTATTAGGCTCACTGGAAGTTATTATAACATTTTCAGGATATATGGATGTAATATTATTTCCTCCTCGCTTTCATCAAAAGCCTTTCCATCCCCTTAAATAAAAAATCCATAACCTCGTACAATTTCGATAAATATTTTCACAGTCAGACCGACATAACATATCTGTCCTTTTCAACAAACTATTATTTTTATATATTATTTAACAGTCGAGCTAGCTATTTATCATTAAAAGAAGGACCCAACAATCAATGTAAGAAGCTAAGGTTCCTTAACTATTATTCCCTCATCACGCACAAATTATAGCGACTGTTTTAATAATCTTCATAGACATATCGCAATCATTGACCGTACATTACGTACCTCAAACGCTCGCAATAAAGTTTGTTGTAGGAACAGCGATGAATTCTTGTTCGTCCAGCATATATGATACACTGACAAGGACTACACACACGTATCCAACTTCGTATAAGGACGCTCTGCAACGGCCGATGTAGCTTTCCCGGCGATTAATTTCTCAGCAACAAACGCGCACGAATAATTCGGAGGTAAGCTATTCGGGCGCGGACGGTAACGAGGTCAGACGGGCATTATGGGTTTGGAGGTCACCCGTTTAACTCCCCAAATCCATACGGCACTTTCCCTCAGTCTAGTTTTTTTCCCTTCTTTTACGTCCCTCCTTCGAATTCCCGCTCCGCTTTTGTTCTCCCTTTTTCTTTCCATCTGTTCCCGCCGTTCCAAGGCTTTTACCTCGCCCTGGCACTCGCAGGACCGATTTCAGCCGGACAACCGTGCGCCCCGGCATTCGTCGTTCGCGTCTTCGCGGAGAAATATTTCGTGCCGCGGGAAAAAACGATGAGTACGTACGGATATTCCTCTTTACAGCGCGCACTCGCGTACACACGCGTATTCCCTTTGCAAATGGAAGGCGATGGATGTACGTTTATTGCTCGCGGCACGATTATTCGGATATGAATTTCATTCTGAAATCCCTTGCGTGCTTCACTTCGCCTCTGGGAAGAAAGCGTCCTTCTTAAAAACATTTCGAACTCATTGTATGCGTCTTTGTATAAATGCTTATTGTATTGATATTCTGATACTTCAAGAAGTACTTCGCGTTGATGCGAGTGTCGAGATTAAAAAGACGAGGAAAGAAGGATGCGTTGGTTATGAGACAGGCGTGTTAATTATCAATTTTCCGAATTTCCTCCAAAAATCTTCGCCCGATGTCGTGGCCACGTTATCTCCCGAACCATCCTGTACCGAGATTTTCAATCCTGTTTTCCGGCTGGCGACTCGAGTACGTTCCATCATAGCGCCTGGTAGAACGCCGAACTCGGCTCGTTTCGCTTAGAAGCGGCCCTGAGCAATACGCCCCCGCTATAACTTTTGGAGAAGCTCTGTGTGAATTATTTGCATGGTACACCTTAAAGCTTCTAGCGAGTAACGGCTGCCGTTACGGTGTTATCGTGGAGGAGAGAAAAAGATGGAGGAAAATTGGTGGGGGGAGACATAGAGGCGAGGAAAAAACCGAGGACGCGGTGGAAACGGAGAGGACTAGGGAATAACGTGGTATTAACCAAAAACCTTAAAGGTCGAAACGTCCGCGTGTCGTTTGGAAAAATGAAAGGAATTTTATTTTATAATAATCCTAGGTTTGCCAAATGAGGCTTTGGGCACGCTGATATAACAATCTTCTGTGCACGTATTAAATGAACTCTTTGAAATAAATGATGAAGATATAAAAAGTGTAAAAAAATACTTGAAAAGAGGAAGGAAGAAAGAAGGGATGGGGAGATACGGAGTTAAAGTCGTCAGATTGATTGAAATTAATAATTTAAGGACTTAACGTGCACGCTCGTGTATATATTTTGATATCAAATCAATGTACATTGATTAAAAGATGTGTTTCTTTTAAATTTCATATTCCCATATTTTCAGTTAACGAACAGCCATGTAAATCTGCTCGATAATATCGATGAATGGCGGGTAAAAAGGCTGGCGCGCAAACTTTTCTTCCCGTGTTCCGTGGTTTGAACACGTTAATTAATAGACTGAATGGCTAATAAATCCTTTCTACAGCTGACCGATAATACCGAATATTTTGTTCACCGAAAAGAATTAGAATGGCGCCCAATTTCACGGATTTTAATACAATTCCACCGTCACACACGCGCCTCCGATACGCATTTAATCAATCATTCCTTTCATTTCAATTTTGTGCGTGACGTATAATGTAACGAATCTGTCATACACGCGAATTTTCAAAGTATAAATTATTCTTTGTGCACAATACTTCCGTAATGAAAAACCCGTGAATAACATATTCGAGTATCCGAACGCGTAGCAATACCTATACGTATGAAACTTTTAGAAAATCCATCCGCGTGGGCTTACGCCTTAACATTCGTTTCCTCCACAAACAAACGCGGATTTTACTAAATCTACTCGGCAACTGGATTCAAAATCAATACCCGTTTCGTGTTTCCAACGGATTCTAAAGGATAGTTCCGGAAACCGCAGGGGGGAAAAAAAGCGATGGTTAAAAAAGAAACAGCGATCATCGTTTAAGCCAGTATTTAATATCGGCGCGGGCCATTATCCACGTAACGTAGATTTCGAGCACACGCGCGATACGTGTTGGATATTCAAAGTTATATTTCCAGCAAATCGATATCACATTTTCCGGGGAGCTTTGCGCACAAAAATCCCGCATTAAAGGCCTCTGAATTTTTTTTTCTCTTTTTTTTTCGTCTAACCTATAGCCCAGACTTATGACAGAAGCGCAGCGGTACAGTCGCGCGAACAATATTTTTGGGAGGGTATCCAGGAGCTTGCACGTACGCGGATTACATCCGCGGTTCGAAAGTTGCATTTGGGTCGCAGAGCTAAATAACTTTATTCGGCACGTTTTAAGGCAAGATATTACTGCTACCTGAAAGCGAGCGGGGTTAATCCGGCTCGATTACTGCTGCCTTCAGCGTCCGGTCCCGAGGCATTTTGATAAGGTCTAGGTCCGTGAGAGAAAAGCTGAATGCCATTCTGGTCCTACGCTAACGAGAACACAGTCGTCCACGAGATACTTTGAGAGAATCTTCAAAAATTTCATTCGTCCCTCAAAATTGCCACTATATTTCTCGCTCTCCTACTTTCCTCTACAGGACGTCTCGCAGCGCCTGCATCGACAGCCCTTCTTATAAACGCAGAGATCAATTACTCGTTTAACTTTCTGATCAATGCGGAAGCGAGGAAACTCCGAACTACCGCATTTAAAAAGTACTAGAAGAATTTGCGATTGAAACAATCGTCAGTATATTTTGCACCTTAAACGATTAACTGTGTCGAGAAAATTGATTAAATACGTTAAATGATTAACTTTACTTCGATCGATCCCTTGGGTGAAAACCTCGAACAGCGTGTTCGGTGTGTCCTGTGTTACTGTGCATGGCGGAAAACAAGAACTCCTAACGCGAGTTGCTAAGCAATTCAGAGATATGGAAACAATAGCCGAATGCTTGACGTACTCCCGAAACGCCGGAGAGCATACGTAGTGCATGTTAGAGGCATTCCTACCATTCCGGCTCTCTAATACGTCTGGCAGAACGCAGTTGCAAACGAGGTGTTTCTTTCGAGAGTGGGAAGAAAATTAACGATACCCACGTCATTTCACGGGCGGTGCAGTAAGAAGAAACAGCGGTAACGCATCCTTCGGGTCACGGAATGGGGAACTCTATTTTAATTCAACCTTGGCGTAGGTGAGTCGAACGGGAAGCACATTTATAGCGCTGTCCCATGCAAATTCTTCGTACCAGTTCTCAACTTTAACCTTAAATCTAAATTTCCAAGGCAGTATTTACCAAGGCGCGATGCACGCGCTACTCGTAACAAAGATTCTTAAAGAGCAAAAGGTAACGGTAAGTAGCTTTTTTCATTCCTAGAATTCTTTTCTCCTTCGCAGATGGTAAATGAGACACCGCCATCAATTACGTATAAGCCAGAATGTACTTAACAGCTCGAGAAAACTGTTTTACATTCTTAGAATGAATTATATCCCAGGTGCAAAAAAGAGGGCCGCCTTTAAGGCTGTCGCATTTAACTGCCTCTGTTCAAACCGTGTATTATTATAATTTCTTTCACCTTCCCTTTGCTCGGACCCTTTGCAAAGGTATTTACGAGCGTTCGCTTATCAACGTCGTCGAGCGTTTAAAATCCTCTATACTCGCTCCACTCCTATCCTAATTCGCAGCGTGTAAGCATCAAAGACGCAATATTACGCAAACGCGAGGCAATTTCCACGTACAAAGAATCAATGGAACAATCAATATACTCCCTTCATTTATGAAAAAAAAAAAAACCTCCAAAGCTCTTAGTACCCCAAATACGCATAGCATAAACAACAAATCAGCATTCCTCATCACCATGAACGCGATTAAACCAACGAAACAGCGATCTTCATTTTGCTCTCGATTTAAAAGCACGATCCACTCGCCTGAGAAGCTTCCGCGGTGGGCGAAACACTAAGGAAGCCGGCCTTTCCGATGGAAGAGGTGCAACCGTACGCCCCATACGGTCTCAAACCCGGCCAGAGGCGTTCCATCGATTTACTCGACGCACCCCCCGGACGAAAGTGACTTCCGAACATTGGAAATTTCCTTTTTTCCTCAGGATCGCGAGTCGCGTAGGACGGCATTGCGGAAGGAGGCCCAGCTGGGCGGCGAGGGGGAGAGGAGAGGGGGGCCGTGGAGGGACGCGTTTTCAGGAAATTTCCCCGTAGCCCCATGTGCAAATATTTATCGGGAGTATCGGGAGCCGTGCAAGCTGGTACGTACGTGTACGGCCGCGATGCAGCGGCCACGGTTATACACAGCGACAGGGAGGGGCGCAGTATGCATCGGGGAGCCGTGTGAATACATGCATAAAAATGCCTGCTTTCGCGTGCCCGCCGACGCCGCGTATGCACAACGTGAAAATGTCTTTGGATCTGGGACGTGCCAGTCGAATGTTAACCTTTCCGGCACGTCGTCGAATGATTACGCTCACGACCTAGATCGGCGCAATCGTGCATCCGCAGCGCGGCCCGCCTCTCCATTGGCGTAAGACAATCGTACTTTACACCGCGAAAAGGACTTCGATCGCATCGCGCAGGTGGTGGAGCAGCCGAGGGATGATTTCGTCCACTGGGAGGACTTCATCGGAGGATAGGTGTCGCAGGGTACTGGGCTCATTTGCGTGCACGGCTTGATCTCGGCTTATGATTGGAACTAGTGGCCGCTTTTGGGATGTTTTTGGGACACCATGTATCATACATTGTAAATGGAAAAGAGGGAAAAGGGAAATGTGAATGAATAGATTTATAGTATAATTTGGCATGAAAATCGTGGAAAATCTCAGGAAGTGCATGGTTATGTAGAGCGCTACGATTTTTTTTGTGAGGAAATTACTGAGGAGTTATTTTCAGCGGATGGGTACTTTTAGTGTGCAGGGAGCTTATGAAGGGCTGTGATTTAACGGTTGAACCGCGAACCCCCGATGTTTGGACGTATTTAGGTATTATATATCACGCGTATCCTTGGAAGAAGGGGTGGGTAAAAAGAGAGAGTAAAGTGTCTTGTGAGGGTGGAATTTCTTTTGTAATTAATACTACAACTGGAATCGCGTGCACGGAGCTTGTATATTCGCAATGTTCTCGTTCAAATAGAATGTAAAGCAGATCTTGCGTAAAGATCGGGCCGCCTGGCAGAGATATATGTGCCTACTGTTTATACGTATGTGCTTCAAGTATCGGGGGGGCGTACTTTGTTCACCATCCCAGCCACACACGGCCGATCAACAAGTTCACCGAAATTGTTTCGCTATACAGAATGATTTCCTCGCGTGACTTTGGCTATCGCGAAACGCCCGTAATTCACGTATGGCGCTCTGCGCGATTATTTACGTCCCGCGGCGCAAAGTGCCGTGCTTTATCGAGAAATGGGCACGTAGCAAAATAATTTCCCGGTACAAATCGCGGTACGTATCGTGCGCTCCTTGGAAAAGGGGATCGGACGAGGTACACGAAAGCGGCGAAAAACAGAAGGCGATGTGAGAGAGAAAAGTGGCGAGAACGTGGACGAGAGAGAGAGAGAGAAAATTTGGTAAGTGAATGATTTAGAGATAGAGAAATAAAAAGAGAAAGCATAACTGAATGAGTGAGTAAATAAGTGAGTGAGTGAGTGAATTACTGAGTAAATGAATGAGTGAGTGAGTGAGCCAGCGAGTGAATGAGCGAATGAGTGAGTGGGTGAGTGGGTGGGCGAGTGAGTGAGTGAGCGAGTGAGTGAGCGAATGAGTGAGTGAGTGAGAGGATGAATGACTGAATGAGTGAGCCAGCGAGTGAATGAACGAATGAGTGAGTGAGTGAATGAGTCAGCGAATGAGTGAGCGAGTGAATGACTGTGTGAGTGATTGAGTGAGTGAATTAGTGAGTGAGTGAGAGGATGAGTGACTGAGTGAGTAAGCCAGCGAGTGAATGAGCGAATTAGTGAGTGAGTGAGTGAGTGAATTAGTGAGCGAGCGAGAGGATGCGTGACTGAGCGAGTGAGCCAGCGAGTGAATGAGCGAATGAGTGAGTGAGCGAGTGAGAGAGCCAGCGAATACGCCAGTGAGCGAGTGCGCGATTGAGTGACAGAAGGGAGGGCTGAGGGGATCGTTCCAGGACGCCGAAAAAGTCAGGACCAAAGGCCACATTAATTCTCCGCACGAACCTCGGCAGAATGCGATCGATTTTACGGAACACCGCCGCGCGGCCTATGGCCGGGCAACGTTAATATTTCACCGCCTGGAGAAGAGGCAAATAGTTAAATTCTACGGGGGCCGAGTATATCGCCGTGTATTTCCACCGTTATGAATAGATCGACGTCAGGTTCACGTTGATATTTCTGTCCGGATGGAGAAAGGCAAATGGTCGAGACAGACGGGCCGAGTTCGACGCCGAAGATTTCCACCGTTATAGATGGATCGACACCCACCGTCTCGCGGCGCCTCGCCTGGGCCGGATTCGACCGAATGCAACGAACCGCAACAATGCAATTTTCCAGAGGTTGCTCTGTCGTGATGTTAACCCATTTATAACGATTACACTGCATTTTCGACCGCCGCAATTCATCGGTACGACCCTCGTGCCTCCACAATTAAAGCCTTCGAACGAGCTTCTGAAACTTTAGACGGAAATGATTATTTTAACCGACACCCTGAGACGTTGTTTCGCAACAGTTCTTCTGCGGCCTCCATTTTTTTTGTTCGATGTTCGATGCAATTGTGCATACTGTTTTTTTTTTTTTAGTTGTGTTACTTCTGGGTTGGAATGATTGATTTCATCTGACGTTTTTGTTTGATTATCTACTTACTTGGTTAGTTTAATTCTACCGTTAATGGCTTGACTGCAGTAGTGTACATCTGAAATCTTGAATAGCTGTAGATTTAATTTGAATGGTTTTTTTTTTATTCATTTTTTGGCGCCGACTGCTAAGGTCATTTGGCCTAGCATCTACTGTTTAAGGTGGGTTCTGAATCACTAGAGCTACGGTATACATATCACTTGGAAGAACCAGAGGTGATGGGCGAAATTCGAACCCGGGTCTGTCGCGTGTCAGTCTGAGCCTCTACCCACTACACCACCTACCAACTCCCCTAATTTGAATGGTTTATTTTTATAAATGATTTATATTTATATTAATTTGTTTAATAATGTTCATACTAAGAAGTGCTTTGTAAGGAGAAAGAAATATATAATAAACTTTCAATTTGTCTAAAATTATACCAGGAAGAAACGCGATCGACGCTTTTGAAACCAATGCCATTTCCATTTTCCCCCATTTTGCGCAATCTCCTTATCGCGCTCTACACTTTACTCGCGCAGCCCAGCATCGGCAGTGACTAAACAGTGACTCGCAGCGTATACTTACCCGAGTCGAGAAACATTTCATATTCCACGAAAGCTCGCAATATTGAAAATTCAGACTGCGGCTAAACCAGCGGACGCTTATCGAAAACGGAAAACAAGGGAGAACCAGGAGCACTCCCGCGAGCGACGAGTAATTCGTTAATCGTTGCCCATTTTTCGAGCGTCACGTCACAACACGCCGTGCATCAACCACGCACCGCGTTCAGCTGCGATATTCCCGAATAAGTCCGAGATGCGATCCGATAGCCCAGGGGTGGCCAACCCAAATGATCTCCCGACTCACCTTGGAAACGCATCGCAACCCAGGGGCCCCGTACAAAATCCCATATCCACATATTGAATTTGGAGCAGCTACAAAAAATCCGTTAGAAAAAACCTTCGCCAAAAACCAAAATATCGCACAAAGCGAAGGTATTTTATGAAATCGCGATGAATCCCGCGGAGCGTAAAATTATTCAAGGCGGGTTGACCACTCCTGCGATAGCATATCACGCGGTACTCGCACGGTCAAACCGCCGGTTTCAGCCTTTCTCGTTTACGCTCGATCGTACACTCCCGCCGTAATTCACGAATATTCGCGACCCCCGGCGCAAACCAGCGGAGCTCGCGATTTTTCGAGACAAAACCCGATATCGGGCCAGCTACCGGAAGCCAATGCAGGGCGGGCTCATAGAGTGGCGGCCGAGTTTTTAAAATGACACATGCACCGGTATATCCGAGACACGTGACTTACATGCACGAGGCGAGTCAACCATCGAGAAGAGATCCACGTGCTGATTGACCCACTTCCAGATATGAATCTTGTTCTTGACTCCCCAGGAACTACCGTTCGGGCACGTCGTATCGACTGGTGACGAGGGAACTTACCCAATAAATCGGCAGTCGTTTATCGACGTGCCGCTACCGATGACGCACGCAGGATATCGATGTATCGCCCCTTCCGCGAAATGAGGAAGCGAAGTCGGAGTAGTGACTCAATATTCTCGAGATTGCAATCAGGGAAATCTTCGTGCGCGATTAAAACCTCGGCCAGTGCCGTTTCTCGTTCCGTCGCGAATCACGTAACGACTATGGAAATCGTTGGGGGGATATTGCACCGCTGCGTGCTTAGGAAAGGCTTTGAAATGTTTGGAATAGAAAAAATTATATACCACTGGAATGGAGAGGGGGGGAAATAAAATGACGAGTGTTCACGCACTGCAGAATTAATAGAGGAATTTTTAGAGCTCATTGATATATTCTTTTACGATTTAGTTATTATTATTATTATTTTGTATCGACATTACAACTTATGCGAGAATGGTAGATGTTATTTGTATTTGTGTCTATATAAGAATGTATATAGAGACGTGTGCTTAAGAGGATCCTTGAAGAAGAGCTTTCTTTTCATCAATAATTATCTAAACCTTAATCGAACGCCACCGTATTTTTTATGTTGAATTAAATTCTAATAAAGCGATTCGTCGAGTATAATATTCCACAGTCGCTTATTAAAAAATTTAAGATAAGATTAATTAACAGCACTCTTATTACTTCGTAATTCGCAATTGACAAAGAATAAGAAAGACGCGATTCATTTCGTAGCAGCCTATTTCTTCGAATACTTAAATCATGCACGTTATACGACATACGCGCGGTGCAGCTTATCGCGTCTAACATCGTCGGTTACGGTAATAAGGTAGAGTGCCAGCACTAAGCCTTGAGATTCAATAGATAATAAGGTACCAGCCAAGAATTGCCATTCGAAACGAGCTTCGCAAGTTTCGCTAATAAGACCACTCCGTCAATGTCAAATTATGAGAAAAAAAGATTTCCTTTCACGAACGTTCCTTTACCAAGCTGTAATGTTCATGTACTAAGAATGATGCGTATACGTCGAGGATATAACAGAAATAAAGTGAACGCGTCGCCAGATTGTTATATTAATAGCGGTATGCTTTGTCACGTGTTACGAGGTAAGCCCGTGAATTACGGCCAAAATGACTGTCACTGTTTCCTGCCCCAAACGCGTATGCGGCATTAACCTACTTTATGTATTCTTTTCCCGTAAAATACGTTTATGACAAATTCTCCTATCGCGATAACGCTTAATTGGTATGCCAGATATTTTTCCACCGCTGATTAAATATTCTTCTCCCCCGGTTTATTCCACTGTACATAAATAAAAATCGCGACATAATATGGATTATTGCTCGCCACACTGTGCGGTGAAAATAGTCTCAAACTCCGAATTTAGTTCACGAGTGTACCTCTTTGTTTAAGCCATACCTTACGATTTTGGTTGCATTATCAAATGCAAATTCCATCCTCTCAAGAGAAATAGCTGTTAACACCACAGTGCAAATTATCACCTTGATACAAAAAAAAAACCGTATTGCAATCGAAAATCGTATTAAAAATCCTGTATAATTGGTATGAAAAAAACTGCATTGTGCGCGGTAAAATGTTGCAAAAAAAAAAGAAACAGGATTAATGCCCGATTCTGTGACTGGGACGTGAAACATAATTTGCACGGTGCGTACGTGTAACGACGAAAATCGTTTCAAAGCGCGTAAAGCTTCAAACGAAATAAACAACCGCGCGAGCGTATTTATCGTGATCATCGATGCGAAATCAATCGGCAAAGTTCGCGCCGTGCCAGTGACACAAATCGCGCTCTCAGCCTGAAATCAGAATTATTATTCGGGCTGTGCTCTGCTTTGCTTCGACTGCGACGGAATGCATTTACTCCGCCCTGCTTCGCGGGTCTTGCACAGCGAGAATGAGGGTTTCAGTGGGATTAAAGCGCATCGAGGGATCATATCTATGCACCGAGTAGATGTAGTTTCATTGTACGGCGTTGTGCTGTGTATATGACATTGTGGTTCGGTTGAGACCATTTGTTTTCGACCGCAACTTGTTCCGGCCATAACGATAAGCCTGCACCTGCATAAGTCAATTCGAAGTTTGCATTTCCTCGGTAACAAGGAGCTGCGGTATCTACTTGGATTTACATTAACAACAATGTCTGCCAGAATAAACTCCTCCGTACAAGGCAAGCTGCCCCGGCACTAATTGCCAAGATTGATACTGAGAAAGCAGGAAAAATTCATCGATCTCGAAGTACGAGGTGGCTGGCATGAAACTTTGCATATTTTATTGGTGTAACGAGATAAGCGCGTGAACGACATTTGGTGCGTTAACGATCTCTATCCGAGAATGTACTGTTCGAAGATTATTGATATCGCGCTCTCTGATTTCTGGTCCCGAAAGAACTCCGCGAACTTCGGAACGATATGTTCTCGGTTACAAAAAGTTAGGGAACCTGCTACTACACACGTTTGTTTCTTTACACTGATAACATCCAAAGTTTTATACCAAAGTTTCATTCTTTACACTGGTAACATTCAAAGTTTTATGCCAAAGTTGTGCCAGGAAGGCCGACGAGATTCGCCCTCTTCTAGCTCCCGCTCTTTTCTCGGCTGGATGTTTAATTCCGCTTTTTTTCATTTCCGCATTGCTCTCTCCTTGTAGCGGTAAAGTTATGCGGAAATATCAGATGTGGAGTCGCGGTATGTTCGATTTTCCAAAGAGAGTGGGGATGGAGGAGGGTTGGGTCTCCATTCGCAGCAACGTACACGTGGTGAGACCTGGGCAATCGTTATTCTTTGCCATGTGGAGTTTCTTCTGCATTGCGGATAATAACGAAGAAATAGGATGCGAGTTCTCAGTGAGAAACATGAATTATGTAAGTGGTTTTTGCGCAAACGTTTAGAACTCGATACGAACTATCAGCAGAGTGTTTTGTGCTTCGCGAGCAATGAATACATATTTATCGTGTATTTTTTTTTCAACGAATATGCTGACATCACTTTCGCGAGTTTTAAATGTTAAGCATTACATTCAGGCTCAAATTCGACTTATCCTTTGGAAATTTTTCTATGCAAAATGTGTAGACCAAAGTTGATCGTTGACGCTCTATTTCACAATGTACATCTTATAACAAACATATTTATCAAAGAATATATTATATGAACAAACAAGAAAAAAAACTTTTATTTTCTTCAAACAGATATTCTCCCTTCAAATGACTTAACTATTCCCACGAGGGCATAAATACTTGCCTACATTCCTTGTCGGCGCAATATCCACCTCGCAAAATTCCATTGCGAATATTCGCGCAATACAATATCCATCCCGCATTACAATATCCAGATACAAACCAAGGACTTTAGCCTGGCGATACTCTACGTTTTGCGTAATTACACGATAGCCAGGCCATAATATTTTCGCCGAAAGAATATCGGAAATCGTTTTAAACGATATTGGATACCCTCGAGTTTTCGCCCATGCTTCAGCAAGAAAACCAGCCCCGATGCGGCACGTTTCGAGGCCGTCGGCTTGTTCCATCCCCTGTTTAGTTTTTCACCTTTCCAACACGACCGTGCCCCACTTCATCCGTGAACTCCTGACACAGTCGAGATATAATCGATAACCCTTGATATTTTATTCGCAAACATTTTAATTTCCGGAGCACACCGGCCCGGCTCGAGGCATCGGGCCTGCGTTATACGAGGAGAGGGGGGAAAAATGCAATAACCAAACATCGGTGGAATCTCAACGAGGCCCGCCCGAAATTATATCCCGAAAGAAAATTTACCTTGTAGATTATACGGCCTGCCCTACGATACGCTGAATATTCCTTTGGGACTATGAGCCAAGTTTGGGCAATTATGAAAAATTTGTTTGCAAAAGGTTGCCCGGAGTTAGAGTGCTTCCTCTTAATTAACTCAAGCCGTTAATGAAGGCCCGGCAAAGTTGCCGTTTTAAATGGCAAGTGTACGCTGGGCAAAGGCGTATCGGACTTAAGGCTGAGCGCTTTAAGTAAAGCGAAATTGCATGGTCGCTTTGGCCGTTACTTCTGGGAACAAAGTACCGCGCGAGTGGCGCGCCTCCTTCGACCTTTGCACCTTCATTGTTTCGGCTTTCAAAGGCTCGTCCGTGCTGGCGATCGGCCGCTGTTGCGGAAAAACATTGAAAATTCGGGAATTCCATTCGGGGTGTCTTTGCGTTGGACGAAAATCGCATCGACGCTTATGCGAGATTTTCTTCTCGGTTTATACGAGGCGGAGCTTGGCTTTGGGGGATTTATAAATATACCTGGCACACTGTGAGGAAAGTCAAAGTTGATGATAATGCGGTATGGTTAAATAGCTATGATTATGCGAAGTATTAGGGCAAAGAATGTCGCGGAGGTACAGCGGATTAAGGAAGTTACGAAAGAACGGAAAAGGTTGCTTACGCGCAATTGGACCAACGCTAAGTTTCTTAAAGCGCCAATGAATATGCAGGTTCTGAAAACAAATTAGCGGAGCACAGCCCGGTATACCGGCGCATTACACGCTGTACAAGTTTAGTCGTTACCCGCACGTTAGCGAGCACTTGCCTCTAATCAAATTTTACGAATGGCCCCGTAAGCTCCTGCAGATCGGGGCACAAAGTCGCTCATCGATATCGAAAATTTGATACGCGACCGATTGTTTCGACGGTCCGCGACCGCGGATGTCGATCTTATGAAATTTACACAACAAGAGGAGGAAATCCGTGGCGGAAAGGAAATCCAGGCCGCAATGTGTTGATATCCGTTGCCCGCGAAAACATCGAATCTCCGATTGTACGTTACGCGCGTTAACATTCATTCGTCGAACATTTTGCCCCAATTTATCATCGTTGCCCGGCCGGCGCGAGCGGTAACTCAAATTCCACCGTCTCCCTCGCGCCTGCGGTCGCTCTCTGTGCCGCCAAAAACTGTGAAAAAACGGTAGAGAGAGAGAGAGAAAGAGTGCGAGAAAGAAAGAGAGACAGAGAGAGAGAGAGAGAAAGAGTGCGAGAAAGAAAGAGAGACAGAGAGAGAGAGGAATACAGAGTGATAGAGAACAAATGCGGAGACAGAGTCAGAAAGGGACAGTGATGGGGGAGGAGCGCGCGCGAGAGAGAGAGAGAAAGAGAGAGAAGGGGACGGAGAAAAAATGTAGAGACAGAGAAACAGAGGGAGGAGTAGGAGGAGAGATAGAAAAAGAAGAAACGCAGGACCGATTGCTGGCGATTTTACGCGGCGTATAAATTTTTTTACGTCCCGAAGGCCGTATTTCGTCGGTGCTGTCGCGCGGAGAACTGTTTCGCCGGGGGCCTGGCAAAAGCCCATTTTCACGGGGGCAATGCGTGTCAGCTGTCATCGTACGCGCAAACAATCACAGAGAAACTCCCGAAACGATCGTGGCCGCGGCCGAGCAAAGCGATTTACCCCGCCGCCGGCCGGACCTCGGTTTACCCCCGCGTCGCCCTGAATCGACTTCTGATCGACGGGCGTTAAGGGAGAGCAGAATGTGCTGCGCGAGCTTTTTAGGCCTAAGTATTTACCAAGGACAGGATGCCGTGTAACGAAGAGAGGAGGAGGAGTCAAAATGGTCATGAAGTAGAGCGGTGGATTTTGGATGTACAGTGTGGCTCGAATGAATTATCTATTTCGATGAAAACGCGTATATATATCATTTTATTACTTCTTTATTTATCATTCGTTCTATTTACTTTATTTTCTATTTATCCCTTAATTCTATTTATTAATACTTTTGTTTACATTATTTTCTATTCACCGCTTAATTCTATTTACTTATACTTTTATTTACATTATTTTCTATTTATCGCTTAAGTTGGATTTAGTATTGCTGTTGCTAGCCGCTCTTGAACGTTCCCTTTTTTACCTCGTTGCGCACTGTTCCAGTCCTATTAAATTTATTCACGAGTTCACGAATCGCTTTGTACAAAGTCCGAGTTTTGTTTCATTTAAACGGGCGAGATATTCATGATGTTGCATACATGTATTATACTTAATAATTCAGGAAACCACGGTGCAATTTCAGTTGATCTTCATAACCTTGTAAAACAGCGGTAGCTACCGGTTTACCTCTGAGAGCGGAGATAATTCTTCTCGCTTAAAAGATTATTTTATTTTAGCCTCCCGAAAACTCGGTCGGATATTTCTTAATCTTGACATCCTGCCAATGAGAGAATTATAAACGAGGATTCCTAATATCCTCGCGCCCTCAATTCCCTCCTCCGCGCATCCGGCACTTCCTCGACATTAACATCACGGAATACATTTAAGCCGGATCACTCCAGAATAACGACTGGGAACAACTCATAATGGACATTCGCCAGGCTGCGCCAAACCAGGGATGAAGGTCCGCGGAGAGCCGTACTCGCACCTACGAGAACATCTCAAACCATTAGCGCGCCCAGGGTAGGACCTGTCAAGCTTTGTCGTCGATTACACCGGTAAATCCAGTGCGAAACATCTGTCCTCCTCCTCCTCCTCCCTTATACACCTCCGCTTCTTTCGACGTCTCGAAATACTCGTCCGCTCGAACTAAGGCTCCTTTAGCCTTACAAGACAGACTACTGATAGAACCGAGACGGAGCGCGCCATCATCCTCCTCCCCCGCACGCCCTTCCGCACCTCCCTTGCCCTATCTTCCCCCTCTGCCTCGCTCCCCCGGAGTCTCTCGACAAAAGCAGAAGCGTTACCTTGTCTGCCCTTAAGCTGTTCAAAACCTGCTCGACCTTCCGCCCCGCTATCGGAACCTGCAGACGTGCTTTGTCTCCCTCCATCCACCCGCGACTGCGCCTCCTCCTCCACCCCTCGTAGCCGACGGCGCGCCCCCCGTAACACGTGCCGGACACGCGTTTCCCTCGATTTTCATTATAAGCGGAAATAAAATGAAATGGATAGCCCGACGGCACGCATTTATTGCGAAGTAGCCGGCTTTGAGCGCGAGCACGCGCTTGTCGTCGCCAGTGGAGGAAAGTTGGGCGCGATTGCCTCTCCGCCTGGTCCGTACAAATGAGGCAAGGCCCGCCTGAGGAATTACGGAGGAGGGGAGAGCAGAGGCTGGGGGAAAAAAAGGGGGAGGGAAAGAAGCGAAATCCAGGAGGAGCTTTTGCTACCTGCACCTCTGTAACGGGGCGACGGAAAATTAAAGTCCTGTGCCGGGATTAATGCCCGTTTCACGGCGTAGAATGCGTGCCAAAGATTTGTTGCGCGGTGGTAAACCGACCTGTAAAATACGGTGCACGGCTATGTGCACGCATCCCTCGTGATATTATCCAGAGCGGACGTTCATCCCCGGCTCGTGATGTAAGTGTGCTTAATGTGGACCTTGTTTGGACTTTGGTTCATTCGATTCTAATGGCGAGAGAGTGGAGTTCTTTGGAGCTCTGGGAAGAGGGGGGAGGAAAGGTTGGAGGGGAGGGGGCAGGTTGAAAGGTAAGTGTAGCTCATTCAATGATACGCTCTTAACACGAATTATACGACCCTCCAATGCCGTTATCTAACAATGTCGATTGTACGACGGGACTGCGCGATCATTCTTGCTTCACCGATCACGGACAATTGCTTCGATCTCTTATTTGCCTAACGACGCTCGACAAGCAAAACAGATTCAGACTCTTTCTTCCCCCGTTTCGTGGGGCACGTATGTGTGTATACTGAGAATCGAATAGTTACCTTCAGCGGCAAACTTTCGCGATTTAGACGTCTGTCTGGTGGGAGAGCGCTGGGTCAATGATCCTCCTTGAGGCATAAGAAAGCAGTCGATAAGAACGATGTCTTAGTCCGATTTTGCGTCCATGAGACATTATCGTGCGAACTGCGCAATAATCTGCAAAGTACGATTCGGCTTACTCTAGTTTTGGTGTGCGTAAATATAAATGATAAATCTGATGAATACTTACGTATACGTGAATAAGCGATTTATACGTGAGTTAACGTGCGGTTCAGAAAGGAAATCCTTATTGACGTAGTTCGTCTTGTTGATAGTATAAAGCGATCAATACTGAGTTAAAAAAAAAAAAAACATCAGCTTCATCTTCGTCATCCGAAGGATCGATGTCGCGTTTATAATAAAAGACTTTATTGACACACTTCGGTGTATCGCGAAGAAGGGGAGAGAGTGGGGGATGACGCCAAGCGCAAATTTCCACGCAGAAGGGAATCTGCAATGTTAATTCGGGCGTAATAAGGGCTGCACGCATCGCGCACAGATTGTAACGTGCGCAATTCTGTACAGCATGATAAATGGAATTACTCACGACCAGAGAAAAATATTTCGAATTCTTCGTTCCGGGCTTTGCAGCTAATACAGGCTTTATCAATCTCTCCTCGATGGACAGTCCAATGAGAACTTAATCCAAAACGCTTGCATTGGATCATCGGCGAAGAGAGATCGCCGATTCTTCTTCGTGCGTGAGTTACAGAGGGATGAAATGAAATTACCTCCAGCGCAGATATGGTGTGCACTTTTATTTCGTCCCTCGAGCCCCGAAAAATGTCAAAGTGCGCTGAGTTTTAAGCAGCGTTTAACCGAAGCTCGTTAGTCCGCCGCTGCTCCACATTACACGCTAACTTGATATCGCACAATTGATTAAGAGATGAGAAGCTCACGGGCTTAATCCATATTCTTCGATATGTACGCCACACTGAAACTGGGCGGATCACTTTTTCTCTAAGAGACTGTATAATAATACTATTTAAAAATTATCACAGGCTGCTATATCCTCGATATTTTGATTGTTTCTCATCAAAGTAAATAATGAGTTCCAGAATTGAATTCTTCTGAAACAACGACGCAAAACAATTAATAAAACCTATCTAGTACGATCCAAGCTATTTTTGCTACTATCCAGAGTGTTAACCTTGACAATTACACCTTGAATCATGTAGAGATTTGTAAAATGTTTAATATATACGATCAAGTCATCGAGTCAAGAGGCGAATGCGATTATCTACGAATGAAACGACGCCTCTAAGTTCGGATTAAATGCGTCGCCGAATATTAAAAATACCTGGGTACTATAGTGGAATTCTAACATTAATTTACGATAAGCGTTCGGCGATGGCATAAGCTCTAGTTATACCATGGCGCAGGGTATACGTAAGGGGCTTACAGTTGCTTCGCTTTGTTACTGATGTATGCGTGTACACGATCGAGCTACTGTTAGCGCGGTTATAGGCAGCCGACCAGTTTCTGTAAGCATGTGCTAACTACACTTCATCCATTTTACCTAGCGAAGCCGACGGCGGGATTTTCGTGAAACCCTTGATATTTATTCTCACCATCGCCCGTGGTTTTAGGGCTGTTAAGGCTTACTGGCGATGTTAGAGCACTCGCGTGCTTCTTAACCGCACACGGCAGTCTAATTGATCCATTCGCTGGTGATATCACACGCATTTTGAGAGTGGCAACGAATAATAAATATCAGCACGATTCTTGTAAGTCTGTAAGTGTATGTAAGAGGTGTTAGAAAGACTTCTAATCGCTGTTTTTTTTTTTTTTTTTTTCAATGCGTAACATTACTCGTGATACTCGGAGAGAAATTTCTTAGTGAAATTGACGATACTTGCAAATACTCCGATGCAGGATCGAGCGCCTCCTATTCTCAACGCTATTAAAACTCGCTCGCGATGTTAAAGCTTTTTAATGCCTCTTAATTGCACCAGACGCTCTTACCGCTTCCTCCACAGAGAGTTTTAATCGGTATTTCGAGAGTGATATTGAGTGGACCTCGCAGCGATTTGCGGATCGATTATTCATAGGCGAGCCGTTTCTTGGTTTCATAATTGAGGGAAGGAAAAGAACCGAGAAAAGGAGGGAGGGTCCTCCTTTGGCAAAAAGTAAAGATATGTATTTTTTCACTCGATTAGGCCGGAGAATTTCGGGAAAAGCAAAGATTAATACTGACATCATTTCTGCGCTTAGCGCCTGCGCTTCGATCGAAAATTAAAAATTAGTCGAGCGTGCTTCTTCTTTTTTCTTAACCAGTCGGGCGACTCGCACATTGCAGAGCCCGCGCGCAGGGTGGGCGGGGCTTATTCAAGTTTTAGCAGAAGGCGCAATTGCGAACAATGGAATTACATATCTCTCCTCTGGTTAGCACTGCATTGCACGTGCGGGACACGTGCATTTACATTGTTAATAGATACTATTCAGGGAGAATATACGGGCGTCGTTGTAATTCATTCCTCTGAATTTGCGGACGTGCTCGAATTCCTTTCCGCTTCGAGGCATGGCTAATACGATCAGGGGGGGGGGGGCTTCTTCGCCGGTATTAAACCAACATTTGGACAGGAAAGATCTTTCGAAAGCTTCCCTGAAACGTCTTCGAGGCAAACATAAATCTAGTCGTTTCCATAAGGATCCGGAAGAAGAATCGAGGGAAAAAAATTGTTCGAATAAAAAGATGATCCACATTTTTTTTTTTTCGCGCAGAAGCCTTCGAGAGGTCGAAATGGAGAAGGCGCGAGTGTATCGTGCGAAAGGACACTCTGCGTATATAGGAATAGAATATTTCGAGCGAGCGCACCTTCAAAAGGATATTGCTCACTTTGCAGCAATGTATACTCGTGCATGTATGACGCTGACGTGAGTGCATACATGCGTGATGCGAGCGTGAGGAGAAGAGAGTGAATTTTTCGGACATTAGGCCTGAAGCGCGTTAAGTGACAGCAAGAAAAGTGCAGTGTACGAGAAAAGTAGTACTGTGTGTGAAAAGAGAGGACTATTGTCAGATAACTCTAGCTTTCTATACCTTATCGAATATATTACTCGCTATTTAATTCTGCACACCGCTCAACAGCCTGTCCTCTGAATTCCACACGTAGTATATTATGGTAAAATGTTTCATAGAGATACCGAATTGACATTAGGAAGCTGTAAAGTATCGATCATCGAGTTTTCTTAGGCAAACTAATGCTCGTTACTTTCCAATATTTTCCGCCGCTGCCTTTCGCGGCACTTTCTCATGTTCAGCTAAAGTAAATGGAGGGAAGAGCGCGGGGAAACTGTCTGAAATTGCCGGAGGGTCGTCGTGCAGATAAAAATGTCACACTTGTATCTCCAGGGAGTAAGTGAACCTGCGAGTAACCGAGTGAGATGTAGATATAAGGTACGTAGAAATAGCGGGGAAGGCCGTGTGTTGCTCAAGAAAACCGTACACGTTCCGCGCGTCAGCATTCACATCAGTGTTAGCTTTATCCTTCATCTATCTTGCGACAGGGCGTTTCATAAGCCTCCGATCCGGCGAAAACTTGCGAGGATAGGAATGACTGCGACGTTTCAAGTAGGATGTTTTCAATTTCTCGCAGTGCCTCTCTCGTTGCGCCAGCCACATTCGATGACTCCTCTGTTGTCCGATGAGATTCGAATAAAAGCAGCGAAATAATGTAGCTACGTTCGTGATTTGAATGGAATCACTTGTCCCTGTCTTATGAAATAGCGACAACTGGCCCGCGCTTGTTTCTATACCTGCTGTATATCGAGATAGTATGCATAGCAATTTCAAACGAATCGGAGCTGCATTCGTTAAATCCCTTATAATATTAGTTGGAAACGCGTAGGACGTTTGTGTACACTAGCGCTTTGAGGGAATTTATCGGTAACGAGATGTACGAGAGTTTTTTGAGTAGTATCGGATTTTACGAAATAAATATGATAATCGTGTATGAAATATGCAACCCAGCCCTCCATATATTCTTTTAAAAAATATGGAAAACATATGAATTATGCAAAATATGCAAAGCGAAAAGTACACGTTTAATATCCTTTGAAGATAAAGCAAATTCCTAGTCGGGTTTCGCTTTATTACCAATTTTCTATAAAGGTCCGCATTTGCATGAACATCCGCACTTTGGTAACAAAGACGATTTACAATCTTTGGTTGTATTATCGAGTAATGCGTCGCGTATGTTGGCCCTGCTTCATTAACGTATTATTCATCTTACACGTATTTTCGAGAAGAGAGACAAGGCCAATGATTTATACGGTCGATGCCAAAAAAAAAGTACTTTCGAGAAGTAAGTTCAACGAACAAAAAAAGGCAGAAATTTCTTGCAGCGCTAATCTCAAGTTACTACTCCTTTCATTTCCATAAAAATGATTTATTGCCAAGTTCCTTTAACGCTCCATACTGTTATTTCTGTCGTTATTTTTGCGAATCTGTGCGAGAAAACTGAACGCTCGCTTTCTGACTGTCGCCGCATAGTAATCCGCTCTCGATAGTTACTTCGATGTATCCACTGGTCGTTGTGTCTGGTTTACCAGCTTCGAGTGGGGCCGCTTGTGGTTCTCATCTCTGGGTTCTCTTGTTCACCCCAAATACTCGAATCTAAGGACGAATTCCCCGTTTTGCGTCGTAGGACGCAGACATAATTTTTAATTATAATCAATTATCTTGAAGCATCTATATTACCATAACTGTTAACATTTTCAACGATTTCATAAAAAATGCAAAAATGATTGCACTCGGGCAATCTTCAAGAACAAGTTAATTATTTAAATTAATAATAGTCCTGAGGGCGGTTCGTGTTTATTTGGTACTACTGCTTTTAAAGAAGGTTTACTTCCATCGACAGCAAAAATTACCCATAAAGACACACCGTGGAAAAATTCCTGGATGTATTCTGGTTTATACTATATTTTTAGACGGTACTCGTATTTCACATTCTGGTTGGATAGAGCGTCAAAATATGCAATTATTGAAATATCCAGTATCATCGATAATTGCGCCCGTGTAACGACGAACTCGTTAGCGCAGGACATCTTCCCTTCCGCCATTCTGCCCGTCTTACAATTTCTGCCATTAAAATCCAGACCTCTCGAGCAGAATCGCTGAATGTAGATAATTTGCGGACAGTGCGTTTAAATGCTACCGCTGCGGTTTTTTTCTGGTGCCTCATACGGGGTAAACGATGTGCGGTAATCGATCCGCTTAAATTTGCCAAATGTAATTATCGACTTCAATCTAGCATCCACTTTTATTATGCACGCCATTATGCACGCATTTGCATCATTGGATTGTAAGTTTCGTCATCCGCGAGTCAAATCTGCTTGGCGACCGAACCTGATTTTCGAAATTGTTCTTGAAACCTATCTTAAAGCAACAAATCTTAGCTGAACCAACCATAACAGTCGATATCGAAGAAAAATGTCACGTACCTCGGATTTACTCCTTGCAGGAGGTCCATAAAACGATGACGTAACATAAACAGATGTCGTGAATTTAATGGAGATGGAGCAAGAGAGAGAACGACCCGCCTAGAGACGCCTCTAAATTAGCTCGACTTACGCTGTAGCGAAATTCATGCTGACCCGTGCCTCGAAGGTGAATTGCGTGTCAGAACACCCTCGCACTTCGTTCTCAATTTGCACCTTAGCAATCCCCTGTCCGGTCATACCAGTCACGAGCATGCCTCACATCATGTATATTACCCGTTCCTGAAGTCTATAATTACAGATAATACCCAAGAAATCCAAAGGCCTTTTCAATTTCCCTCCGCCTGGAATTTAAAGTTGATCGAAGAACAGAAACCACGCAGTCACTCTTCTCTTTCTCCTTTCTTACGATCCGAAGCGTGTTCGATCTTCAGCACCAATTTTCCTCTCGACATTAAAGTAGTTCAAATTCTATGAAAATACACAAACGCGCGGTATCGTCGTAAAATCTCCGCTTGGACGAGACCATCTTTCATGATCGCTTCCTTAGCCCTGCGCGAAGATGATAATCGACGTTTTAAACCCGCGTATCATGCCATGCACAAAGTGCTCGCGCAGTTAGTTTAGGAAATCCCCGCGCATTTAACGGGCACAATGTAGCTTGGGAATATACATCCAAATTTCATATCGACTGATTAATTATTTCGAAACAATATTAGCTTTCCGGGCTAACGTTCAGTAAAGAGCGATTCCAAGCGTTCTTAGGAGGGCCGGTAATTAATTACCCGGAGCTGGATAATGGATAATGGACGCGCGTCGCGGAACTCCAGTAAGGTGGGTACTCTAAGACCACTGTAAAGGAACGGCTTACACTCCATGCGTTGTTCAACACAAGGTTGTTTGCCATTACGAGGTAGCTCACTTTGTAGTTCGGGCCACTCGAGATTTATTTAGCACGAAAGAAAGCTCGGAATCGGAATGTATTTCTAAAGTTTTTCTTTTCCCTTATCATAATACACCGTAAGTCGGTACGAATGAAATGTTCAAAGGTGAGCGTACTCTTTGAGGCATATCAAAAGTGCACCAGGTAAGGAAAGAAGAAATGCGCACTCGGCTGAAATACGCCAATTGTTTCCGCGGACAACGTGCATAACCCCTCGCGTAGTCTTTAAATCAGAGCTGATTAACCGTCGCCACGGATATTCTATTTATTGCGCAATATTATTGCGGCAGGCATGAATCTCGCGTCGAATTCTCAAGCTGCGTATCCGGTTGCAATCGTGCGCCAATATATCGTGGAATGCAGTGGCACGTGTGCTTGATTACTCGCACAATGCCGCAACATTTGCGTGTTATATAAGCTAGATAAAAGATTCATCCTACCCACCCTCATTTATCGCACGACTATAGTTTCACTTAAAAAAAATAAATAAATAAATAAATTCAGTGTTATACAAGTATATACATATATTTACATATAACGCATTTTGCAATTATGAATATAGTAATCAACCCGATTTTTAAATACTTGTGTCGAGTAAATACCATTTTCGAGTGTTTCATCACAAATTTTGTATTCGTTTACAGATCCTTAAGGAGCAACTTGAGCTTAAATTTCATTCCAGAAGAAAGACGTTATTTTCTCAGTTTTTCGGCGTGCCTTTGCAAAGCAATATTTTTAACACCCACGCCCAATGAATTCCGGATACCTTGGGCTGTGCCTTGTATAAGCACTTGGCCGCCACAGGTGTGGCTTTTCCTTCATAGATCCACATCGGGTATTTCTTAAGCCGTCCAAGATCCTCCCGCTTTGGCGGTTCATTTCTCCTTCCATTAATTATCCTACGTACCTGAGGGTTACGCGCGGCAACGGCGTATCTGCGGGGATTAATCACTACTGCTACCATAACTGTGGCCGTTCGGTTCAATTACCTAACATACCGGATGAGGGGGCGCCCTAAATGTGACCAAATCGCCTCGATATTAATCCCCACCCGTGTTTCTTATCTCGAAGCCGGCTTTCACGCGTGGCTTTTTATAAACACCAGCGGGAAAAATATATCCGGAGAGATCGCGACCCTTAGATTGAGCCAAGAATAGCCCTGGCTCGCGTTGGAGAGCGTTTAAAAGCGCGGTTCAAGGTGGAAACGCGAGAACCCAATGCAGCCGGAAGCATGAAAATTCCATGACCTTCCCCCTCCAGGCGAATCTAATTAACGTCGCACTAGCGTGGGCTATGAAAAAGGAAAGCTATGCTATGGTCTCACGACATCTTATGTCTATGAAGGAAAATACGCGGGTATTAGTAAACGAGAGGCTAGGTTGAGAAATAAGGGCAAATTCGCGCTCGCGTGTAGATCGCTGATCGCGACTCTGCTGGGCTTCGAATAATATCCGTATCATCCGTCGAGGACTGAATATCGAGCAAGATTACGAGTAGATACGTGAGGAAATGCACGTAGTGCAAATGTCCAGAACACTCGATTTCCTGCTGGAGAACGAGGCTGGTGCAGAAAAACGGGATATTCAGTAGCATCGCAAGGAGAACATATTCGCACATACCATCCGTGAATGCTCCCCTGTCTCTTCATAAGCGAAGAAGGCCACGCGAAAATACGTGCATTAATCATGGCAATTACGTTCATTATAAATGACCCACAGAGCAAAGAGCAAAACGGTAGCCGACCGCGGAAGCAGAGGCCCGCTCGACGAATCCAGGACCATTTGTGCCAACTTTCATGAAAATATTTTCAGCGGAAAACCTCGCGCTGTAACAATGCAAAAGAAAAAATATATGCTCTAAACAAAATAGAAAATCGAGCCGCTCCCTCTAATATAAAATACATATCCTTAAATGAAGCACAACCAATGCTTACTTACGTACATAACCGAAAGCTCACATCCATCGTGAAAAGACACTATCCTTCTATCCTCCCCCTACAACATTGTTTACTAAAAACCAAAAAAAAAAACAAAAAAAAATCCGCTTTCAACGATTTGTGGCCCCGAAAAACCACCGTTTTACGCGCCACCAGTAAAATATAGCGACGCCAGTGGAGCTCCTGGCGTTGCCGGAGTGTGCATTTAAAAAAGCACTTTGTTGCGCGATCAAAAATCCCCTCTCGATCGGCAACAGACGCAGCGGCCGGGTTGCATTAAAACGCGAAACACGCGCGGCTAAGGCCACTTTCGTGATCACCGTCGGATTTCACCGCGTATCGCCGTCGAATTACTTTCCGTTGGGCACTGCATTTACCCGGGCAAGCGGCGGAGCGTTTTCTGGCTGTCCGCCGGCGACAAACGGAAGCCCGTCAAAATGCATCGCAGTTTCCTACGGGTGTACGCCCACGAGCGTTTCATCAATTCCAACGCGGCGCAAGGACGTGACACAATTCTCGGCTGTTGTCGCTCCCACGTCGGCCCGTCGCCCGCAAAAATATCCTCCTAACCGTCCAGCGATGCTAATAACGAGCCTGACAGGGAGCGAGCACGGCCAAATTATCGGACGTTTCGATGCTCAACGCGAAGAATTCCCGCGCCCTGTCGTCGACGTGTGCTCGCCCTGACGACAGCTCGCTCAAGCGGGCTGATTCAAAATTCGACGACCTTGCTCGAACGCTCGACAGGATGGGTCTTAGCGTGAATGTAATTAATGATTGATTCATGGATAAATCCTAGTTTGATACTTATTGTTGGTTGAATAAAACGTTGTTCGTGTTTAGCGTGCACTACGATTTTGATCTTGGCTATAAACGTCGCTTTTGCCAGTAGAATATTATAGGGTGAGTCTTTTTTTTTAATTCATTTTTGGCATCGACTGCTAAGATTATTTGGTGTAGAAGGTACTGTTTAAGGTGGGTTTGAAAGAACCAGGTGTACGTATCGGTGTATATATTTTATTCGATTCGCTCTTAATTTGATGTCGAATGTACGAAGCGTTTGAAGGAAATTATTGACGACCCTTGAAGTACGCTTTAGGTATTTGAGGGGCATCTACTTTTATAATGGAAATGTCACGAATCCTGGGAATAAGCATGGAAAAATAAATCGATATCAAAAACATGCAATATTTATATTCCGTGCAAAAATTAATGTTTCCGAAATTTGATTTCAAATATCTCTCTGCTGTTATTTATAATATCTGATAAAATCAGTAACGTGTTTTTAATATGACTCGAATGTGAAACAACTGAAAAAGCATTATTTTTAAGTACACAGAAAGAATTACCGAATGTTTGCATTAACCTACAATACAAATACGCGGACAGTATTTTTAATTGCACCGAGATAGAAAAATTCGGATAGAAAAATAGAATATCTATTTTTCCTTATTAAATCATCTTGAATGCAGGTTACGGCAAATCCACGTAATATGATCCATTGAGTGGCACCACACTGAAGTATACGTATATGCACATTATCGGTACCCAAACTCAAATTCGTCGATGATAAAGTCATTTATTTTACACCTGTAATATAATATCGCAATTTTATGCATTTACTTTTGTCGGTCCAAAAATACATCGTTCTTATAGATATATGCCGAATAACGGAACACCCTGTATAAAATGATATACGATGCCGTAGTGGACAAAGGTTTGACCTCGTATTCTAACGATCCAGGGGTTGATCTCGGCCATCATTGTTCGAGTTTTCCGTACAATGGCGTACACCAAACTTTCGGGCAGTTCGAAATTCTCTTTAGCTCTAAAGCGACCAACGTCGACCATCTTGACTATCCTAGAGATTTAACAACCAATAACAGGGTGCTCAAATACTCTTGATAAAAAATTGTATTATACGCTTGCAAACGATCAAGTATATTAGATACGTATACTCTGACAAAATGCCAATCTTTTGGCTAGACAAAATGTTACAGCGATTGGACTCAGTTCTCACACTTCCTGACGAGGCGAAAGAGGATATAAAGACCCCGCAAGAGAAAAATCACTACGATTGTTAAGTATAATTTGATTAACAAAGAGTTAAGTGTCCTTTATATTTGATTAAGACTCTTCTTCCCCTCGCCAAATTAAATATTCCACGATTAACCATCGTACAAATATTCAGCAGCAAATCCCCCCTTCTCGTAATACGAAAATGTCCGATACCGAGAATCAACCAATCAGATCTCACTTTATGCAACATAGCCAATGAAAATCAAGTCCGTAACATGACACGTATATCAACCATTCAGGATACAACATTCGCACACCACAGCTACTGTCTCCTCCCTCTACCAACATTCTTCCACCCGACAGTGCCAACGAGAAGAAAAAGTCAGTACTCCTGATTAAATAATCGAGCATCGCGCGTATCTTAAAACTTCTGACGCTTCACTCGAAGAACGTCGCGCTGCGGCACCGTAGCTCCTTCAGGATCTACCTTCGGACTGGAAGACGTCGGTGGTAACCGCGACGCGATCTTCGGTTCCTACCTCGAGCAGCGGCTCCCCGCAGCCTCGAAGCGAGAGATATTTCCCTCTCGCGTTCCTCCACCAGGAAAGTCACGTTCGACAGGATGTAAGCGGCACGAAACTCCGCGACCTTATATATAACAGGCTCCGCAGGTACTCTCCTGGCGTTTCACTATTGATTCCCGCCGTGGGTACACGGAGGAAGGGGGCTGGCAGGGGAGGAGGGGAAACGTGGACAGGGAAGAGCGCCGAGGAGCCCCGGTCGCCCCAGTTGCCGCCACTAATGTCTCCTCATACTAACTACCTTCTTATCCTCCCTCCGTGCCCGGCTCAGACCGCGAATCCAGGGGCCGGCGGGGCTGACTCGAGAAAACCCACGGCAGTTAAGATAAAATAGCCTGGAAGCGGACACTTTTGTCCCGGGACACCCGGTCCGGGCTTTTTCTACCGCAACGGCGCCTAAAACGCGGACCCGCCGGGTGTTTATTAACCCTTTTACGGAGTGAGACTTATTTCTCGCGCTGGGCGCCAGACGAAAGGCAGGTTGGCGCTTGAGTTCGAGTTATGGTTGGAGATATTAACGTGGAAGTTATTTCCAACACGTTGTCGATAGTTATGTACGAAGAGGTAGACGAGAATTCGATCGAGCCCTGTGCATTTTATATAAGATGTGAAGATGTTATGAGATGTGAAGATAGCGAAGAACGTGGAGACGAGATATAAGCGACGTGGAATCCTAGAGAGAGAATACGAACAATGAAACTGTCTATATGAGATCAATGGCAAGAGACGATTGGACGTTGTCCTCGCGCAAATATCGCGTGACGAATGTCCGCGAAACGATATATACCGCTACAGGGCGATCGAAATTAACGTCGAGTTTATCCGAGATTTCACTTCCGCGCGGCGATCGTTCATTTATTTAGCACCTTGCACATTCCCCTCGATCGCCCTGTCCTTATCCGGGCCGAGATTCTTCTTTCCTAATTGCTCGCATAAATCTCCTGCGTCGAATCCCCGAGCTATTTAGATTAAAATTCCCTCGAAGGCATGTTTCGAATCAGGCCCGCCAGAAGGATCCGGGAATCTTCCTAAAATCCATTCCCTCCACTCGACATAATCTCGCACTAACTATCTTATTACCCTCCACTATAAAATCCAAGAGCAAATCTCGAGTCGACTACGTTAAAAACCAGTGGTAGTTAAGATAAAACAGATGAAAAAACGGACACATTTCCGTCCCGACTGCACAACAGGTTCAATTTTCCTCTTTCCCTACTAACCCCTCTCTGTCTTTCTCTCTCTCTCTCTCTCCCCCCTCTTTCCTCTCCTTTTTTCCTTTCTATAAACTTGCCTACGAACACGCTGCTGTTTATGAACGGCAATCTCCAAGGCCGGTTAATTTCAGCAGGGTAAGGGCGACGATCGCGTCGCGGATTGCCCGGTACTTCCTTCCAGTTCGGGGAAATGGAGGATAGAGCGCCGGAAGTCGCTCGTAGAGGAGCAGGAGAAACAGCTGCGCCGAGAAGATTGGCGTCGGGCCTCTGGATAACCGGCGCCACTGCGACATTTTCCTCCTCCGCTCGAGGGGCTTTCCTTCTTCTTCTTCCCTACCTCTCTTTCTCTATCTCTCTCTCTCTCTCTCTCTGTCCTTCTCACTCTCCTCCTCTCTATCTCTCCCTCTCTCGCTTCCTTTTTTATGCACCGCTGATACAGCCACGGGAGTCACCGGGGTGGCAAACTGTGTCGTTTTGCCGCGTGGATGGTCCCGTAATCTCTATCGCCGAGGAGGATGGTAATGAGCGCGGATAGGAATCTCCGCGTTTAAAATAGTTCGTTTTTGCGGGCACGCCTCGACGCGGATATTCCCAGCAGTTTGGAACGACGCCGATGGCGGGGGCCAGTCGAGGAGGGCGGATGAGGAGGGCCGACAATAAGGACGAAACGAGGTGGATCCTGACGATGGAAAAGGAACTGAGCCCTTTGCCAAAACTTCGAAGCTGCTTCCCTTCCGTGCCCTCGATCGTTAGGATCCGTCGCACGTGCCGCTCGAGCATCGAGCGCGCGATCGAGAGAGCCTCTGGGATTGTGTCGTTGAACGAGGATTCCGTCGTCGGTGTTGCTGAAGCAATCGACCTCTTTAATTTCGCCGCCTCCTCTACTCGGTTTCCTGCCCCCCTCTTTTCGCTCGCGATTCGATCGTTGTTTCGCGTTATTGATATACGGGAGCTGACATTTGCAATTCCGATGCTCCTACTCTACGTGCCTTTCCATACGGCCCGATTCGTTGCGATACGCCGCTCGCGCGTTACAGGCGCTAGCTTGGAGGAGGAGAAGAGATTTCGGGGATAGAATTGGGGCATTGGTCTTTGCAAAACTCACCGAAGTAGTTTGATTCCTCGCTTTTTCGTTGCCCTTTGCCAATCTGCTATCGTTACAATCGGCCACGAATGCCGCGCTTTACTGGCGTAAGATCGAGGGGGGGGGGGGGGGGAAGGAAAAAAGGAGGAGCCGGGTTCTACCATGGAAAGGCATCGTCGAACTTTGCAGAAGCCATTAAAGTAGTTAACTTCCCAACTTAGCTTCTTTGCTCGTTGCTGTCTCCTGACACGGTTTTATCGTTGCAGGCTGTTGGGAATGCTATGCATTATTGACGTAAAATCGAAAACTTTGTTTAGCGATAAAGACAAATCGCGGACGCTATTGGATTCATCGGGTGGAGTCTGATCGGTGCTAAGTAAAGATTATTGAGCTTTTCCGGATCAGTTGAACGAAGTCTGCGAATTGATCTATTTACTTTCTGCATCCGCCGAAGCCGTATAATCATTGCAGTCTGCTGCCAGTGTCAAATCTGTCATGCGTTATTAACGTGGGATTAAAAGTATTGCGTTGCGACGGCATCGTGTCCAGATAATTGATGAGAACCAAAGCGCCGGTGCATGTTTCGGATAATTAACTTAATATTGGATATCGAGGGGTTGCATTACCACTGATTGATCGATGCATGACAACGTAATGCGGTCTCTAATGTCAAAAGCATAACTATGGTTCACCTACCCTTCTTTCCAAGCAATAAAATTCTTCCCCCGCTGTACAAATTCTTGATACTCATTTATTTATTGTTGATGGCTTCCTCTTTTACAGAAAATTCAATATAAAAATGTTGAGAGAGAGAGAGAAAGAGAGACAGAGAGATGTTACGTGAAACAATACGATTGCTCAAACGAAAAGTGAATCATTCCTACATTAAATATGTAGAAGGAGATAATCTTATGTAAATACTGAAAGTTACGTGAATAACCTGAAGTCTTGTTAGTCGTCACTCCGTCGGCTTGTAAATAAAAGTATCGCAAAAGCTGAGCTTCTGAAACAATTTGCACCCCTATTCTCCGCGTATTGCCTGGAAAACACCTCGCGCAGGTCAAATCATATTCTCTGCAATTCTATTATTAATTCCATATACGTATATCGACATGGTTACGCGCATTGCCTGCTAAGCGGAGTATTGTACGGCTCTGGTAGCTACGCAATTCTGCTTAAGTGCCGAATAATTGATCTCCACAATATGGCCAAGCCGTTCCATTGTGACGGTGACCCATTTTCGATTACCGTGCGTGTCATACCGGAAACCGTACAATTTTCCTTAATTAATGACGATGCGCGCGTTTACACTCGCATCGTACGACTTAAGGATAACCCCGCGAACAGCTGCAGCTTTCTCTCGCTCGCGGATATCCGTGTTTTAAAAATAGTGCATCGAGAGTCGTTGAAGACTCAGTAGATCGTACTTAAAAATAAATGCGCACACTGAAATTTATAGCTATCGTCAAAAAGTACGCGCATCCTCAATCCGAATACGAGATTGCCATGAGTTTAAAAAACAACTATTAAAACCTTTCGTATAGGTTTTCTCATCCCAAAATTATAAGTATATTTAATTAGAAGGAATGTATGGTTCCAAGAATTGTCATTAACCGTAATAGAAACCGTATTTATTCCGATGGAAAGGCACGTGTCGTTTTAACGTGACTAACATACACGTTTTCGTTTTCCTGGAAATCGTCCACGATAGGGTAAGTTCCTGGTAGCCGCTTTGCTATCTCGCCATTGTACGATACCTAAAAGGGGAACACGCCCTAGTCTCAATGAAAGATTGAAACTGGAAAACAGGGACAACTCAGCGAGAATGAATACTACCTCATATCTTCTTCATTTCTCCCGATCAGCAGCCATCGCCGTGCGGAATGGAGGATCGACAATTATCCCTGGACATTCTTCCGAAATAAGGTCAATTTTCGCGGTATTCAGTACCGCGCAACGGATCGCGTTATTTTGCCCTTTTCACCTGACGATCGACTAAAGAGCCTGCACGAGCCTAATATACTTTAGAAGAGGATATTCTAATATGCAGAGTAGAGAGCAGAGGCGGAAGCAGTCGTTTCTTTGAAGCAAATGAGGCTCCCCTTTTCATCTCGAATGTCAGTCTTCACTTTATTAAGGGTTGTCACGGCTCGCTGCACTGCAAATTTTGTGGCAAGTTGGAAACCGGTAGAAATAGCGGTTAGTGTCATTAGAAGTAATCTAAAAGTAATAATCGCTGGTTCAAAAATCGTCCATTATACATCTCATGGTACTATCAGTGGAATTCAGGGAAATGTCGTTAAATTAATTAATAATTGGTTCTATAGGTACTGTTAATGTTCTCAAAACAAAAACAACTCAATTACGGTTTACATATTTTTAGATATTTATATATTTAAAAGGCTTCACAAGTAAATCTTTAATATAACTCTTAATGTAACGCAATTTAGTTAATATATTAATATATAGACACTAGTAATATAATTCTGTATAATATGTTCTAAACCGAGGATCCACACATAAGCCAATATTGCACTTTTTACACTCACATCGTGATTCGGATCTTCAAGCATTTTTACCCCAAACCACACATCTTCGACTTTCGTTTCTACCTTTTATTACATACAACGTGGAAAAGACAAAGAATTGATCAGCGACCACAGATAACACTTGTATACATACCATACCGATGCCGGATATATCCGGCGCTCGTGTCCACAGCTTGTCGCATGGATGCCGGATATATCCGGCGCTCGTGGCCACAGCTCGACCCGTGGATGCCTGATATACGAAGCGCTCGAAAAGGCTCAAAGAAGTAGCGCCTCATCCTGGCGACGAATGCGACGCGTGACCCACCGACGAAACCGCGATCCTACAATACCACGAAGAAGTCGAAGACGCCGCATCCTTGCCGGGGCAATTAACAAACAAACCAATTTAATTAGCATTATCAATGCAATTTCCGTCGCGGCGTTGGAACTAATATTGGAGGCGTTGGGGCTTGCCGCTGCACGTACGTAATGTACACGATATTGGACAGAACCAGAGAGGAACGGACAGGCCGTGTAGTAATTCTGTAATATTGTGGGTGACGGTGGTTAGCCTTAGGGGATGGGCAAACAATGACGTCCGACCGCCGCGGCTCGATTGCTACACCGCCGCCCAGAGTCGAACAATGACAATGTAAATACGCTATTGAATTATTTGGCCGGCGCTGCGAAGTTATCTCTGGCTGTATAATAAAGGGCATGACGTTCGGGAAAAACTTATAGCCGATCCACGATTCTATCGGCGCGCCCATTACGCGCAACGCGGAACGAAATGTTGATTTTACAGTGTCAGATATGTATCGACTAGGACGCGCTATTGTTCTTCCGATACGCGCCAAGTTTATAAAGGGATCCGCGATGATACGCCGGGCCGGATGATAAATTTACCCGGGGTTAAAACGAATTCGAAGCGCGGAGCCTGCGCGTGGAAAAATACAAGCGAATATTCTTCGTGTAAGTTGTTTGAGTAAAGAGTTGTATTTATGGAGCGTATCAGAGCTCCAGGGGGCGCGAGCGTAAAGGATTTTGAAAACGTTTGCTGGGAAAAAAAAAATGTGGATGGTGATCTTGGATGATCGAAGATTGATGCATCGAAAAAATATCCGATGCTTTCGTGCACTGCGATCATTGATTTCTTTTATGGTAATTCGAGGATTATGATTGATCCGACCGAGTTTACTAATTTGTTACACTGATTTTTAACTGCATAGATGAACGTTAAACAGGCTTTCGACCTTTTGAATTTGCTTACCTGGAATGAACCGAACTTTATACTGCGTAACACTGCCGTACAAAGTTGACTTTTCGTCTAGTTATTATTCTGGCTCGCTTTATTATATTTGCGATCGAAATCCGTTGCTTGATTCGAAGCCCGTTAGGCGATCGGTATTGTTTCGCGTTACTATTTACCGTGATAACGACTATATATGGAGACTCCATACCAAAACGAGTATATATGGTGCAGCACGCATATGCATTTACGGAAATAGGAGCGGTACGCGAGACGTAATAACTCACAAACATTTACCTTGTTCCACTCTGTCGCTTATATATGTTAGTACCTTTGTCGGTGCTAAGCATTACTGCCGAATTCAGGTTAAATCTCGAGTACTCTTTGCCATTCTGACGAATAATTAATATGGTATATATATAAACAATTTGCATATCTAAGATTAATAAAACTTCACTCTAGTATTTTGCGGAAATATATTCACACGTCTTAAATCTCTTTTAATAACCAACAGTAATCGTAGAAAATAGTACGTTTGAATTAACATTTCATATTGCACTGTATAACATTATAATAGCAAGAAATTTTAGTTTGTTTGGATAAGAAATTAGTGTACACAGCATATCATTAGCGGTACGCAAACAGTTATTTTCTATTCGAAGAAACCCACATTATTATTTTGATGAAGTTAAACAAAAATAATCAAAGTGTTCTACAAATACTCGTCGGAAAAATTAGAATGGTTGGTCAGTAATTATTTTCCAGTCAAAGCTACGATAAATATGATGATATATTGTTCGATCATAAAGGAGAAACGGCAATCGGTATAAATCATTTAAATGAAGCACTTCAGGCTGTATTAAAGCCCGAACAATTTTCGTTGACAATGTCTATTCAAATTTTGCCGCAATGCATCGAGAGGCGAAAATGAAAAGAGCGAAGGCGAAAAAATCTCCGGCCTGAGTCGCGGCGTTAATGAAAATCACGCATTGCAATCTTCGGAGGCCGTGGACCGCAATGTCGCAATCTATGGATTTCGATATTAAGCTTTATGAAAGTCTCAAATATTAAATTTCATCGGCGCTCCCACCTAGGGAAGGAACGATACGAATACTCGGATACAATGGACGAAACCAATACCGCCTTCGCACCACGAGGAAAAAAAAGGGGGGGACAAAAAAGGAGGAATGCACATGACGTTACACTCGAATAAACTAATTTTGCTTGGCTATCCCACCGAGTTATTGAAAAAACACAAAACTCGGCCAGGCCGGTTACCTTTTCCACGGCGAAAAGAGGGCGCCGATGACCGTAGTTTTAATTTCCTTTCTATATCCACCATTGTAAAGGTTTTTTCCTCGTTGGCTCTATAATCCTCCTCGATTCTATATATCGACTTCCCACGCTTTCGCCACGTACGACGGTTGTTAAGAAGTTTCACAATACCGATGTGCGGCGCGCTATCGAAAACAGTACTTGTATTGTAAAATTCCTAGGTCGACCAAAAACATTGCCATTGTACATATTAAACTTGTCCAACAGTGTGGAAGAAAAAAATTCAGGTATTTCTTGGTTCGGCTAGAAATGGTTCAATGCGCGAAGTAAAAAAATATTACGATCCTCCCAATTCATTAGCACGATGTTGAACCGCCTTCGACTCTTTCCTAACATCCTATACTTCACAATTAATGCACGAGCGCTTGTTAAACCGTAATTGTTTTTACATGAGAATTCATACCCTATAATTCTGCATCAAGTCTACATACGCTACTTTTATATTATCACGTGTAATTTTAATCAAAAGCGCGCGTTTTCTAGAAATTCAATTATCGCCATGTTTATCTATAGCGTGCAAATCTAATTCTGAAAATAAAGGAGCACAGGTTCTGCACGTTTCGATCTGTACGATCGCGGATCACTAGAATTGGTGCGCGAAATTAGTGCCCTATCATCCAATCCACGGCGATTCTTTCACACCGTAAATCCAGATCGGGCTGGGAATTCATGTTCCCAAGGCTTATAACGGATTGTCGCGCTTCGAAGATATCAATATTCACGGCCTGGTTAAAGATCGGGTCTAATCCAAATGCGATCGAATGCATTACGCCAGAGAATTCGGGCATATAGCTTAGAAATGTAAATGTTTGTACGGGCGACGCGCAGGGGGCCGCACGCGCCTGAAGTGTTTGAGAGGGTGAATGTCTGAGAGTGTAATAACTAATACATAGGTCTAACGTCGCTCGATCAATCGACGAGTTTTAAACTCGCGGAATGCGGGCCCGGATACTTGAAATAGCAGCAAGGGCTAATGCCGAGCTGCCGATTATTCCTGTCTCGCTGAGGCACCGAAGGAAGCAAATTAAAAGGCACGCCGATATTCTCGTGTGTCGCTGTCGATTTTAATTAAAATCCGCTGCCTAAGCGCCGCTCAAAGGAGCTCGGCCATTTTTTTTCCTCCCGCGCTTGCTGAATATTCAATATTTATTTTCGCCCCTGGTACAAGCCGTATTGTCGGCCGGGGCGTGCTACAAATGGTAAACAATAAGCGGATTCAAAGAAGTTCGAAGAGTCGTGCGTCGAAATTGAAATCATCGAAGAAAGAGCCGATATCAAAAGCGGCGCTGACCGATCACCGAAACCTGCCAATATAGAATCGATTTAAATCGATTAAAAACCCCAAGGATACATTTGTAGGATAGAATAATATGTAGAATTTTTGTTGGAATTTATCCCGTACTTTTTATATAATTCTTTCGTGCACGCGTGTATATACACTAGTAACGCATAGAAGCTTCTTCACTCGACGTGAGTGTGTAATTAAATTCATCGTATTATTTATAAATCTGAGCGCGTAAACACTAGCGTAAACTGCATAAATACTTAATTAATAGATCAATATATCGATTCATACACAAAATCAGGCAAAATAAAAAGCACCCCGTCTCAAAGTTCTAGGGTTCTTCAAAGATATCACTGACCTGTCCAGTGGGTTCGGTGTTAAGGTCAAAGCTCAAGGACACCCGCGAAGGAGAAAAAAAAAGGTGAATCGAAGAAATACAAAGAAAAATCCGAAGGAATCAAAGCTCGAGCGTCGACGTCGCGGAAAAGTTCCGTTACGAGATCAGCGTTCGCGGCACCACGGCGGCGTATCCGGCGCGTATGCCGGAGCACACTTTGCGAGCAAAAGTTTCCCTTTATCCATTCAGTAAAACAAGTGCATAATTTCGCTCGCAAAACTCGCGACGTAGGGAGCCGCCGCCGGTCGGCGTTATACGAAAAGTTTCGCGAGCGCGCAGCCCGGGGTGCAGCTGGCCCCGATGCACATTCCGCCGCAATAATTCCCATTTCCCTTGATTATTTGCGAACTGTTTACGACGCAACACGACCGCCGCGCATGATAACGACGGAAGAGTTTTCTTGCCGCGCCTCCGCTATTTCTTACCCCGGCCTTACCCGCAACCCTTTTCATGCGCCCTTCGAGAACCTCCTCTGGCGAACGAGGCCAACGTGCGCGCACCTTTTTCTCAAACTTAACCGTGCGAGCCGAGGATAGCGTATGAATAATGATATGATTTTTTTCTCTTTCTTTTTTAATTCTTGATTTCAAGCGCCGACTGTTAAGGTCATTTGATTTAGTAGCTGATGTGGGTTTCGAACAATTAGAGCTACGGTGTATGTATCGTGTGGGAAAATCAGAGGTGATGGGTGGGATTGGAGAACTCGAGTCTGACCCGTGGAGGTTCGAGCCTCCATCCACTACACCACTGTAGCTCACGAGAATATAAGTGAATTGGAGAAATAATAGGAGTATCGTAAAAACCGTAGGGAACGTATGGTTGGCCTGGAGACAGCCTACTGCAGCGCGAATTTGATAAGAATGATATCGGTTCTCGGAGAGGAGGAAAATCGTATATTCTTGGAAGTATGCATACACGGTACGCTTGATCGCACTTCGTGGAATTCAGGAGGGGAATAAAAAGCGGGTCAGTGGAAAGCTTCGACTTAGCGCACATAGGCATCGAATTACGGCTATGTTTCCAGGTAGCGCTGACGAATGAGTTTCCCTTCGAGAAAATAACAACATCGATCTCGTGTACTAAACAAATCAAAATCCACCGTAGCTAAGCTTTAACCCCTTCCAGTCCAATAATGCAATTTGCCATCATCCGTATAATCTGCTTCTACCAATCAAGTACCTCTGAATAATTCTTCCTCAAAATTCAATTTTCTTCATTTATCTTCATTTATCTATTATATATAAACTTTTTTATATATCTTTTTAAATTGAGGGACTGCTGTCTTTCTTAATTGAAAAAGTAATAATTTAGGCTGCAAAGGGTTAACCTGACGGACGCATTTTGCGGTTGTGCACCATGCACAAAACTTTTGGCAAAAGAATCGGAATAACGTAACGAGGCGTGCGATAATTGCACGGGAGTTCCTCCCCATGGCTGCGCTATTTGTTACCATTTGGCCCGCTCCACGGCCGCCCTTATAAATTTCCCCTCCGATACGCCCGAGCCGCGTGAATGGGCGCGAGGTGTGCGCCTATGCGCACCGAAAGATGCGGCTCCGCATGCGGGCCAAGGGGAGGAAAAGCCTCGTGCCTCGTGCGAGTCTGCGGCCCGTAACAAATTGCCAATCTCAACCTCGGCCCCAACCTCCGAGGCTCTGGCGCTATCGCATCTACATTCCTCATCGCGACTGTTTTACTATTTTAGACCGGGATTGCCGGATTTTACATTTCTCCCTCGACTGCCTCGCAGTCGAGGCGAGGCTCTGCGCGTGGATTGGAATCTTTCCTTTCGCAAATGTTCGCCAGCCGATGTCTTTGGGCGAGTACCTTGCTCCAGCTAAATTACCATTCGATGCTGAGCTACTGAAATGGCTGTGTTGCTGTTTGGATGTGTGGGATTTAATTTGTTTCTAGTTCAAGTTCGAATTTATCATCGTTAAGTTACCAGGATAATTATGCGAATTGTATTCATTGCTATTGAATTTTTCCCCTCGATATTTATAGCATGGCAAAGTTTAAGGTGCCATTTACAGCAGCTCGAACGTTATTATGTGCCATTGGATTCTTTTTGTGGGACATGCACATCGCAAAGCTCCTGATTTACAATGCAGTACATATAATTGCAGTGAGCATCGATGCATCGGATGAAACGGAATTAGTTGCTCAGACGCGCGGAAGTCATTCGAAGAACGCATGAAAACGGGGAATCACGGAGAGGCAAGGCGAATCCTCGCGTAAGCTCGTAAGGAATTCGATTGGAATGCGGCAATGAACAACGGATTCCCGAAAGCACGCTCTAAGAAGTAATTAAGTTCGACTTAAGGGAGAAGTGGGCCACGAATGCCGAACGACTTTCTTCGAATCGGATAAAGGGCGTTTTCCAAGCGGCGCGTTTATCGTCGGGCACGATACAGGTAGAATCTGGGGAGAGATTCAGTGCTGTGCACTTCGAAAATTGCCCTTCGCTTATCAGACGAAGCTGAAGCGCGAACTCGAGATTTTCCGTAACGACAAACTGCTTGAAGGAAATAACGACTACTTCACGAGGGTGCATTATACGCTATAGCTTTTTTACGAGCGGAACACCGACGCCCGAAGCGTACGTTTACAAGAGGTTCATTATTTCTCACCGATGAATCAATTGGTGGTAATAAAATGGAGAGCAACGCTTATTATTCTATGCGATAGAATCGATAGGATTTGCCTTGTACAACGCCGCGTAAAAATTGGTCGTGGAGAATAGAATTAGGTTTCCCAGGTATAATTCATTTCCCAACATTTGGTCAGTCGTGGAATAATAAACGGAGAATCGTCGGACGTTTAAGGAACCCACTATCCAAACGAATAGTCGCGCGCGTGAGATATCGTAAAAACGCGAAAACGGAAAATTTCAATCAACCGAGATTGATCGTTTTTGGAAGCGTTCGAAATTCCGATACACACAATTTTCTGTTCCAATGAACGAACCGTGGCTGCAAAAATCAGTCGAACATAACGGAATGGAAGAGAAAATTCCACGAACGATCGTCGTCATCCACGCAGTGTCCCCTTGAGTGAACCCCCGGCCCGTTTCAAGCGTGCCATCGAATTTTTCAGCCTTGAACGTGATTTTCTACTCGAACGGTACGCGGCCATCGGCGCTTTTCCTGAAAGCATCCCTCTTGTCATGAGTAGTGAGTCGCATTCAGATTGAAATGTATGCAAAAGCGCCGATAGGTACACACTCGAGCTACGTCTCGGCCATCCGGAGGAACCCCTTTACCCCATACGGCGGTCCATACCTATCGCCTCTACCGACTAGAGTGTCCACTATCCGAAAGATGCTTTCAAATCCTGAAAATTGGAAAGAGGCCCAGTGTAAACAAGCCGAGCTGCGCGAAGGCTAATCCAACTCGGCTTTTTGCATGGCTCCATATTGCAAAATCCTGCAGCGATATAATAAGGGGCATTATGTCTCACTCGATGATGCTGAGGAAGTTGTGTTGCACGAGTAAATAAATGATTTAAAGAGCGAACAGGATTTTTGATCTTCATACCTAACGATGCTCTGAGAATTTACAAGGTGTGCTGAATTTTTCGTAATTGAAGATGCAAATAGGTAAATTGTGAGGAGGTATGATATATTTGAATCATGGTGTGCTATAAAGTAATGTCGATTTATCGTGGACTTTTGGTATTTTGTTAGTTGGAGGTTCCTTAATTGGCAGATTTCTTGCGGTCGTTTTTCTTGCAACAAACTTTATTGTAAAATTGGAAATATATTGTTGTTCAATTTTAACGATTGGATTTAATGCGAAAGCAAACGAATGAGCGTGAGAGTAGGTAAATTAATTTCCCTGAAACATTCTGCGTTTTACATGCGCGGCACACGTCCGTATAATGTATGCTCATTTAATTGTTTTGCTCTATTTGAGTATCCTACTGTACAGGAAGTTATTGTGTATACTTCATTAGTAGAGAAATATTGTCCGCCATCAATTTTGTTGCGTTTTTATGCCGCAATAGAATAATAAATAAAATGAATAAAAAGACACGAATCAAGTATATCGTAGTACATTTGAAATTCTAATCTTGACAGCAGTTCTAAGATAATACGATTCGCTTAAATTGAGCACGTATAATAAACAAATATATAAATTTAAATACATCCACTAATCGACTAAATTTAATAAATCTTTAATATTACTAAATTGTCATTGCAATCGCTTCAGCCTTTTGCATTTTATAAACGATAATACCACTAAATACAAGATATTCAATATTTTTGTTCAGTGCTTTTACAATTACTACGATCGCGAACTCTTACAGCTTAAGCGCGAAATATTAGAAGTACGAATATAAGAGGGCTAAGAATCATGATATTCAAAGTGGCAACAAGCTTAACATAATGTATACCACGTTGTAAAATAAGTTCTGAACAAACCTAACTTCAAAATTGGGAAGACTTCAGCGGTGGTCCACTTTCTGCGCTAATTGTAAGTAGAGTGTCCACTATCCACAAACTGCTTTCAGTTCTCGAGTCTTGGAAGGAGGACAAGTGTAGCTACGCGAGCGGCTCAAAAGCGCTACATCGTGTCTATGTTGGACATCAACTGCCGTCACTTCCCATCGCTTCTTCTCGAAGGTCTTAGGTGGAAGTTTCTTTTCACAATCAAAACTTGTGGCCCCGGCATCCATCGTAAAGAGCATCGCACTAAATAACCCGATGCGGCCAAAACTGCATGACAATGTCGATCGATAAACTCCGAGGTACCGCGGAGAGTCGACATACTTTTGACATACAATTTTTCCCCAAATATCTATTTCGGTATTTTAAAGGGAAAGACAAAGCGGCACTTTTACTACATGTCCAATGCTGTTACGTCGCAAAAAGGGCGGTACACGGCGGTGTATTCAAAAGCGTTCTTGTGGAAAGACAAACAACGTTAAAGCATAATGAACGTAGAACAGGACAAAGGCAGATCGCTCGCTGCTCGATAATAGTAATTGCACGGAGTATCAGAGCCGTTGTAAGGCAATCTGTATCATTTTGCGCAACTGCCATGTTGCAAGCACAAAATGCTTACGATAAAGCAGGCAAAATTATATTAACGCTTAAATACATCGGCAATTGGCAAACGAACGTAAATATTTCTAATAACGCGTGTAACATAAAATAACTCAAATCGCTATAAAAATATAGTACACACATATGCGATAACCTCATTCTACAACACACTGAAGGCGTATCAATAGAACATAGCTTTCTAATGATGATAATAATGCAAAACATGCGCCGGATTATTCGACATGCACGAGATGCACGCGCAACATGTAGCGTAATAATCTCGCTCTAAATTAAACTACTAGTGTATAACGAAAAGAATCGAATAAAATGTATGTAATATCACAAAGCAAGGTAAATTACTACACGAGCATGTACAACGTGCATAAAACAACTTTACAATGAGCTATTATTACTTTGTATAATAATAATATATATAATATGCTACATTCAAAACTATTTACACGAATCTATTCAAAGAATCTTCTAATATCGTCCAACGTTAAATATCCTGTATAATAAAACGTCACATTATACATTACTGAAGAAACTTGTAATATAAGTGTACAACAAACACGAGATAAATTGTCGTAGGCCGATCAAAGATACCTTCAAGACTGTCTAACAACAAACTTGTACTTGCACTACTATAAAAGCACTTATATTTACATAACAGTACAATATATAATACATTACAGTCCCATAAAACATCCTAAATCGGGCTGAAAACGTGTGCCACAATGGAAGGCGATCCGCGGTCCAACAGTGATAATCACAGGGACTACGAACCGTCGAAAACCGGGGACACTCGTAGCGGCGCGCGAGCACCTGAAAATACAGAACCATCGTTCCTCCTTCCTCCCACCGGCGGAACACGTGCGAATTTGACACATTTCCGTCGTACGAAAAGCGTGCCGAGGGCATATTTTCGCGTTTTTTCATCCTCGCCGCCTCCTGCCGCCCCCGCGTCCACCTCTCGAGCTTTTCACTTCGTTATAACGACACGTCCTTCCGCGGCTGTTCTTTTTCTCTGTCCCTTCCTGCCCCCTCCCCTCCCTTTATCCCCCCCACCAGCCTTCCTCGCTCGCTCTATCTTCCTCGGTTGCACCGCGCTCCGGCCCCACCCTCGCGCCGACCTTCCCCTCCGCGACCCCGACCATCGGTGTTTCGTCCACTCGCAAACAATGCCGCGGCAGTTCCTGCGCCTCTGTCCTGTTTTCGCTGAATAAATTTAATTTAATTTTCCCCGCCGTTCGGAACGTTTATTAAGTAAATATATCACGCGGGACAGCGGTTTATACGCGCTGATATTTTCTCCCCGGTCCGGCGGCAGGCACGTATCGCATCTGGCCGCTGGTCGCGCGCCCGGCCGTGTTCACGGATGGAATAACCCTCGAAACGCGAATCGATGTTTGCGGTATTAATTTATTAAATCCCGGCCTGACCCTTCCGCCTTCGGCCATCCGGGATTTTGCTGGAGGGTGGAAAAAACCACGGGGAGGGATGAGTCGTAAACCCTGCCGGAATGCCAGGTGAGAGAAATCCAGGGTTATACAGGAATTCCGTGTCTCTTGGTCTACGTGCTGGCGTCCTTCGCTTCGTGCTGGCGTGCTCGAAATATGGAAATCATTTTTACTCGGGGAACCGCAAGGCCTGGCTGTTGATCGTTAAAGGAAAGGGGGTTCTTCGAGGAATGTACGTTTTTTAAACTTAGGCGATTGTAAAGGATAATTCTATTAATCGTTACATTCTCAGGTACGAAGGTTAAATTTAAGCTCGAATACTTTTCCGCGGTGTGTTTTGTATAAGTATCGATCGAGTGGATCTCGTGGGCGAGGTGTCTATGGATTTCGTTTCGGCCAAACGCGTATCGCGTTTTGGGAACTAATTATGTAACTGTTGTTTCGCGTAAAATCGTATTTTTATACTCCACAGAATACTGTTATCGCATATTCGCAGATGTTTTTCAGTCGGAATTTTGGCTGGTATACCGCGATATCAGGTGTGCTCGAAAAACATCGCTTTCACATAGGCACAGGATACAAATCCTTATTTATTCCGGTAATGCCAAAAGTTTTAAATATTATTTTTAAAACTTCGAGATATCTCTGTTGCGTATTTGTTTGAGAATTGGCTCAAAATACCAAAATTGTAATAAATGGTCCTAGAGAAATAGGTGTTGGAATTATTTGTCTGATGAGGTAGGACAATGAGAAAGTCTATAGAAGAAACGGATGGATGGTAAAAAAATCTATACACCGCTGAAAATTCCAGCATCTCGTGTGTGCGTTTATTCGCAAAAGAGTTTCACGATGAGCTTATACAGTAACAAGGATGATGGTGGGCACGGTCACATAAAAATATACAGTGAGACGCACTGGAGGACTCGTAAATTCCTCGTGCAGTGAGATAAGAATAACTCTATGTTTCCACACTCTATAGACTCGCAACGAGATTGTCAAGAATAAACAATGAGACCACGCGAAAGGAGGCGTAAATTCCTCAAGTCGTAAGAATGAAAAGTACAAAGAGAACTGCTGAAATTCATCGAGCAGACACAAGAGCGTTTATGCTTAGTGAAATCTTAAGAGCGACTGGTTGAGACTTATCCTGAAATAGTTGCTAACTAAAACAGTGCTGGTATCTGGCACTGTCGATGAGCACTACCGAAATAGCAAATCGTTCTCGAACAGTATTCAAGATGGAATTCAGCAAGAAGAATTCAAACAATTCAAACAAGAAGTTTCCAACTGCAATAACATTGATTTAAAACGCATTAATATGAATAATACATTTGTCCTACTTTTCCTTGGCTAATTTCATTTAATCTTATTCCTGCGCTTGGAAAAGAAACTTCTGTTCCGCAGAAATTTAACCGCGACTTCCAAACGAATAACACGAATAATAAACTTCGTTTGCAGCGGATAGTATATTACGATACAAAATGATGGCGGAGGGAAATTTGAAGCCGAATGGAAAACCAGTAGGGGCGGCTAATGGTCTCGAATCGTGGAATATTTAAGGGCGTTATCATGCAAACATCGTACGTAGCAAGTGCACTGGCTTACGTGCAACACATGATACCACCATTAAACTGTTAGCCGAGGTATCGGACATCCCGAAGTAGCAAGTACAATGTGGTAAAGCAGAATCACGGTTATGGATAAAGACGAAGGAAGGCAGAGGGAGGACCTATATTTACGGCCATTAGGGAGCAATTAGCCAAGCATGAGCAACACTTTCAAACCGATGCCTTAAATCCAATACCCGTCCCACGTCGATGCATGTCTGAAATGCGCAACTTGCAAAAATAGGCACAATTCAAATTTCATATTCTTATATTTCCTAGAAATTAGGTCAAAGTTTTTATAATCATAGCGTTTTTCTGCATCGAACATGTTTTAATATATCTTCATGCTCTTTAGTATATACAAGGGTACATTTTACGAGATAAAATGAGAAAAAGCAATCGTCTTGATAAAATCAACATGGAATGAAAATCCGTTGATCTCTAAAAGTTAAAGTCCACCTTAAAAGGTCGCCAGTTTACGATGATATAAGAAAGTAATCTTTATATGAAGAATATTACCTTTTCTCGGTTATCGTGCTTAGGCTTACTCGCAGGTAATCCCATTCCCCTTTGGTATCGATTTACGAGCTGCACTATACATCGCACATTATAATGCAGTCCTCCACAAACGCAGGCATCCCACATCTACGCTCATTACGATTTGCCTTTGAGCCGCGCAATCCGAAATTTTTCAGCCAATCACCTGAACCAGCCCGCGCATGCGCACAAGCTGCCCGGTTAGAAATAATAAATGTCCGCGCTGTGCGCCGCGAACATTCCTCGAGCGGATTGTACGCTTGAGAGAAACAAAAGCAGACACAATGCGGGGGCTCCTTGGCGCATCGCGAATGTTTTTCGACGTTCCGGGCGAGCCGTAAAAATTGCTTTGCCAATTTTGCCATGCAAACCGAGGCCCCCGCGCTCAGAGTTCGACGACACTCGAATGCACGGAATATTTGTCCATTAGGAGCACCACGACCTTCGACTCTCCCTCTGTCCCTCTCTTTCTTTCCCTCCCTCGCCCCTCTCTCTCTCTCTCTCTCTCTCTCTCCCTCTCTTTTCGCCCAGGCAAAAGAGCCGGCCGACTTTAAAATTCCGTTTGCAACGCGCTGCGCGGTCGCAGCAGGACGAACATTCTCGCGGCTCGTTCATCGACGTTAGAGGCACGATTTGCCCCACGGTTCTTTGTCGGGGGCGGCCAGAGGAGGAGGCGGCGCGGGGATAGGGCAGATATGATACACGGATCGTGCCGATAAAAGGGTACAAAAGAACGCCGATGGAAATTGCATCATCATCCGCGGCGAGCAAAATGCCGTAGGAGATCGCTTGCGAAGCTGAACCGTTAGCACCTAGGCTGCCGTTGTACCTCGACTCTGCCTGGATAGTGCGTTCAAATAACAATCTTACTAACGCCACTTCGTTTAAGATCTATCAACGAGGAGTGCTTTTTCGCGACTTTATTCGTGGCACAGGTGACCTGGTTTTTCGGAAATATCATATTATTCGACGTGAAGTGACCGATCGAAAAAGTGGTTAAATCTTTGAACCGCTCAACGTCCAAGGAACTCGTTGATCATAGTGGAAATAATGATTGGTAATCGGATAATTGAAAATTCAATTTCCTTTACGTCCGTCCCTCAGAGGTACCAACCGTGTCAAGCATTGCTAGCAATACAAGATATTCAATAAATCCCCATTTTCTTCAACGTAAAAATATATCATCCCAAAAAATCATCCTACACCCAAGTAAGAAAAAGAAAAAACCAAAATCCAAAAACCCAGGCGCCCATCAAATTCGTAGAATCGAACCGCCGCGTGACCGGGGAAAATAACTTGCGCCGCAAAGGATTAAACTATCGCGGAATGAATCTTTAACCGCGGGGAGAAAAGCACTTCCACCTGCGGGCGAGCCTTTTGATTTGAATGTAAGAGCGATTTTCCGTGCGAAGAGCTTGAAAATGTAAAAGCCACCCGCTCGAGGGTTACCCCGTGAGGGCCGTGTGCTGGCTGGGGGTTGGTGGTGGAGGAGGAGGAGGGGGGGCAAGGAGGGGTGTAGCGCGTCGGAGGCCAGAGGTAGAAAGACAGAGAGACAGGGGCTGGCGGGGAGGGAGGACGGGCACAAAAGAGGGAAGGAGTAACATAATTGCTTTTGCAAAGGAGGTCGCAAATTTACCGTTCACAGTCGGTCAGTGCAGCTGAAAGTGTCTTCTCGAGCGTAAGCTTTTTAATACGAATCCGGGAACTACTTCTGGTTTTGAAAGCGGTTCTGGCCCTCTCTCCGTGTCTCTATTCCTCCCTCTCTCCCTCCTCCTTCTTCTATCCATTTACCTATCTCTCTTTCGCTCCTCTTCCTCCTCCTCGCTTACTTTTTCGATCTTGCCCCTCTTTGCTCTCTCCGCCGGCATGCCTTGGGCGTACGAGACCGACTCCCTCCCCCGATAGGATATCGATTATCGATATTTATTGCCACGCGGTCAGCGTGCCTCACCTATATATTCGACATTAACCGATCAAACGGCACGATGTACGGTTTTCTAAGCCGGTTAGATATCCCCGGTTGCATCGGCAGCTGGCCTGGCGCTGCGATGATCCTTTTCGCCCCCTCCCCCCATCCCAGGTACAACCGAACTGATCGCGTTAATGCCACCGCGAACAGCGCGTTAACGCGCCAAAATCCTCTTGGCAGCAGCCGCGTTTTAACCGACCGCTCTTGCTACCCGCTTCCGGCTGATGTGCGACACGCATCGGCTTGTTTAGAAATTATGCGCCCGCGAAGGGACTAACTTGGCTCGTTGGCGCGCATCGGGGAGCGGCGCGCAAAGACCGTACCTGTTTATTCCTTTTGCGGAAACAGCGACCCTGAGGTATTTTTGTATTCGTATATTGCCGTGAAATAGAGGTCGATACACGCGTGCCTGAGAGTAAATAAGGAGACTATTAGTAATGAGAGATATAATGGCACTTACAGTTGATCGTAGTATTTTAACAATGATAATAAAGTTCATTGTATTAACGAACATTTAGAGGAATTGTATTTACACAATATTGTAACTTTGTAACGCCATCTGGTATAATTTTAGTAAATATACTTAAAAAGGGCTCACAATAGAGCCGAAATGTCGTATGATTACTAACTGTTCTTCGTTTCAGGAGAACCCATCTTACCGTCGAACATTTGCTCGCTAAGACCGCTAACACAGCATATTAATTACATCATATCATAGTCAAAAATAACCATGTCTTAACGAACATTTATTCTTTGAACGTACCATGAGTTTTTTTTCCGTATACAGTTGTTTTTTGAATAATGTTGAAATTTCCCGATAATAAATCCGATCGATATTAACTCAAATTTTTTCACCGTGCGTGGAAAGTGAATTACCCCATCAATTTCTCTCGACAATCCTGCTACACGAAATATCCCCGCGTGTAACCATTTTCCATTTTTAATCCGTCTACATTGCATTTGTGGAAACCCGGGGATTTCTTTTATTTACAAGCCGTACTCCTCGGACGATGGTTAAAATCCCCCGCAATGGGGCCGATAAAACGACTCGTAGGGGCACTCGCATCTGACATCGCCAAGCGCAGGGCGTTCGCGGGTTATTCCTGTCCCTTAGCAAATACCGTCTCGTAAGCGGGCTTATACGCGAAATTTCACGGTAATGGAGCACATTTTTTATCGAGATATCGTAACCGGCCATTCGTTGCAACGCCCTGCACTTGACGTCAAACAACGAGATATGAATGTTTACGACGCCCCCCGACGTAAGAGCCGCAATTTACCGGTTGCATTTTGCTCCATGGCTGGGAAAAAAACGTCTAAATCGCGCGTCTTACGCGCCGCGCTCTCCTTCCTCATAAATGCGGAACAATGATGCCGACATTTGGCCCGCTCCGTGCATCGCGAGGAGCGATTCGTCCTGCCATCGAACCGAGGACCTTCGTAAAAAGGGAGAGAGAGAGGAACGTGGCCAATTAAACCTCTATAACCCGAGATGACTCCCGGGTAACGTTCCATTTACGTGCTCCGCCCTGGATCAGCCATCGTCTCTTTCCAGATTCGTGGATTATCGTCAACCAAAAGGTAGCTCGAGTGATCGATTGCTTACGTCGAACTTCTTTCGTGTCTTTTAAGAGCATCAGATTAGACGGAGAGGGAGAGATTAAAGTTTGATCCAAGTAGCGAAATCTAGAGGAAATATCCGTTGTAACGAGTTAAGGGTTCTTTGGTAATTTTGCGTGCTGTTTTTGCTTTAATAACCAACAGGCGTACCTGTAGAAAATGATGAGCTGCTTGAATCATATAGACACAATTCTCATCGATGAGAAAAAAAGGAGATCGAATCGGATAGAACGTGGGCTAAGGGGGCCGTTACACGGCTGCTGATTAATAACCAACGAATGACCATGTTAATTAACCGCATGACTCCGCTTATGCTTGAGTTAATACAAAGCCAGGTTTTACACATGAGGATAGTGCGCACACGCTACTCAAAAATTTGCCCGTTAATTGAACGCATGAATATGTTATTGATTTGTAGCAGACCGCGGAAATCAATCTCAATAATGAACCGGAAAATTGTCGCAAGAAAGCGATGCGTAAACATCTGTTGTCAAACGCTCTTATATTAATTAACCTTAACCAATACGATAACCTTAACCAAAAAAAAATCTTGGTATCAATAAAAAATACGAAATAAATATTTGTATTCATTTTATTACTTAGTAAAAACTTTTTATTACCTAATTAAAATTTTGGACTCCGAGTATAAATTAAATTGTTAAAAGTGCACGTGCACCTGCCATTTTCTTCCGCATCTGACCAAATTACCGACGATTTTTCGCGTAATAAGAAGGTTTTTCCCCTAAAACACGCGATACTGAGAAAAGCGGCGTCTTCGTTGCGCACGGGATTGTCGATAATCGTTGGTGCCTTTAGCATAATGTTTCTTGTTTACCGCGGCGGAGGGAAACTTTGCGGAAAGGTACTCCGGCTGTTATTTGTAAAGTTTTAACATCGTTTCCCGGCTAGTTTTCTTGATATCTAATCAAAGAGTTTCAAACTCAATAATAATGATTGCGTTACTTACAGCGATTTTATCCCCGGCGAGTTGTCGCCGGATTAATTTGACAAAAGGGGACCAGCGAAAAGCTAACGAATTAGAACTTTAAAGCCCTTAAATCGAGTTGCTGTTAGGTGGATTTAAAGTCCCGGCTCGAACAGGAAACGGATACCGCAGCTTAATCCATAAACAGTTTTTATGAGCAGTTAAATTTGAAATAACGAAAGATAAAATGCGCAGGGATGGTCCGTATCTCGAAATTTTCCTGCAGCTTTTCTGATATTAGGAAAGCGAACAATACTTGATATACAATTTTCATTCGATAATGTAGTCTGATTTTTTGTACCGAAAGTTTATATTATCAAAGCTCTTTAGTCAATCTCATTAGACGTAAGATACAAAGACGTAGTTGTCCAAAAATGTCCTGCGCCAATTTTTGCAGAGTAAAACCTTCTTCGTTTCATACAGCGCCTTTATGTTTTATGTACGTATATTAAACTCAGCGAGAGTCCTGTCCGACTTTGATACTGTCTAGTATGCTTATTGAAGATATCACACAGGGCATGACGCGTGTTAGATATCCTCTGTAAATGCTTTTGCGAAAAAAACTCCATAACGGATACATTGCATAAACATATCGTCGCAAATAAATAGAAGTGGTTTACACAAAGCTACATTTTTGCTAATGAATTCGTTTCACTCGTTGGCTCCGTCCAGATATTCCAAGGGAACGAAGAAGGAAGATGACGATAATGGAGAAAAATAGCCCCGGTTTCTGTAACCCACTGCTATACTCGCAAAGAGTGTATTTGAGTTTTATGAAAACATTGCGGGAAATGAAAACAAGTTTAAAGAACCCCGCGTTCCAGTTAATACTGGCACTGTGTACCAGTTTCCAGGACAAAGTACACCCTCCGATTTATCCTCGAAATATCACCGCTTTCGTTATTCAATCATGATGCGTCAGCGACGAATAAAAGGGATTATTGCGCGTTAACCAAGCTCATTGATCGGCGTAATGCGCCCTCCGGAATATTAACATTCGCTTAATTTAATTTTAGTATCATGCCCGCCAAATGAAAATATTGCAGGAAATATGAGCGAGTTTAAATAATCTCATTTTCCAGATAATATCAACTCCGTAAAATAATTTCCTGCTACGAGGTATATCGTTCGGTTCATCGTCGAAAAAAAAGGAACGAAAAAATAAAATAAAAAGGGGGGGGGGGAGGATGATGGCACTGTAACAATACTCGCCGTTATTAAGCAAAACATATCCATTGCAATTAGCGAATGCTTTTATTTTGCGCCGAGGAAGAATTTCCCTCGAATTTCAGAATAGCATCCCGATCCCAATCTCGCTCTCTTACTTTTCATACCTCTCCAAAAGCTTAATACAGTATGGGATCAATATCTCATTAGCGTACATTGTACCTAGATACCAAAAGTGTTCATCGTCCATTTTTCCCCTTGTCTCGATTATTCGCCAATCTCATCGAGCAAACCAACTTTATTGCACAACCTTATACAGCAAGTCCAGTGGTGCGCCTATAAGCGCATAATTTATATGTACGCTCATTCGTAAAACGGGAATCCTCTTCGCGCACGAGGTTTATCCGGATACAACATTTATACGATCGTTATAGAATAACAGCAAGGAAGAGCGGCCTCGTCGAGGAATACTGGATTCCGTCCTCGGGCGTTTGTTTTATTAAAAGGTGGAAACTTTCGGGTTGGGTCGTCCTGAGAGATCTATCGCGCGGGCATAAAGTTTACCTTTCCTGACGAAGGATAAACGATCGCAGGACAGGCTCCCTTGGCGCGGAAACGTACGATCCACGATACCGAAACACGACTCGATCGGTCCAATTTACAGTCCAAGTCCGTGTCCGGCAATATCTTCCCCCTCGTCGCGGCCATCGACGTTCCTGCTTCGAGGAAAGCGCGAAAAATATAGGCGGCGCCACGTAGGAGAGATAAATTAGGTAGCCTGGAAACGAAGCCGGGAGCCGAAGACAGAGTCAATTATCGAGGACCCCATAGGTCTCCTGGGGGCGAGGTACTGCGGAGGAGCTTGAAACTTCGATGTGGCTCGCCACGCTCGCGGATCGTACTGACCAATGGAAAAGTCAAGTCGTCATCGCCTTCCCTTACACGAACATTTTCCATCGTGAGATCGAACCTTGCCTCTCGCCAGCTCCCTCTCCCTTGGGTATAGGTCCTGGAATTATGGTTTACGAGATGTGTTAAGAAAATAACGGGTATTTTTGTTTTTTGCAATGAACTCTTCTTATTCGCGAACATCGATGTTAGCCTCTGAGAAATAATCGCGTTAAATATTATAGACTTCTTCCAGGGCTTCTTCGAATCCTCGAGACGCTTCTGGAACTCGATCTTTGGGATGGAGTTTAATTCTCTCAGCGATGCGCTTTTAATCTTGCCTATGCTTGCGAAACGATGGCTCTTTGAGGTTTGCTTTGTTTTTGAGAATAGAAGAATTAATAATGGTTGTGCAACTGAAGAGCATTGATAATCGTTTCTTTAACTTTTTTCACGGTTTCATCGGTTGTTGTTGCGATGGGATGCCCAGGGCGCTTGCCATCTTCAACTTCTTCGCGGCCTTCTTGGAAACGCTTACGCCGCTCGTAAACCCTTGTTTCACTCATAGTAGAATCGCCTGAAGCGGCGTTTAACATTTCTAAAACATTGCTTCACTTTATTCCGTTCTTATAGCAAAATTTCCTAGAACTTCTCCGACCCATTTTTTAAAGCGATAAATCATCGCGGATAGTAGCAGAACGCGTGTGACCTTTTTAATAACCGACAACGGATTGAACATCCGATATGGCTAACGATGTACAGATACTTTTCACACGCGTGTTTACCAACACGACGGCGAAAAAATCGCGCGACTTAGATTAATGCAACCCGCGAAGTTACATAATTCCCGTTACTTTTTGCGCACACCTCGTATTTCGTTGGAGACCCGGCTTTAAAAAATGACCGCTCGAGCCTGAGGAATATATGAGGGACAAAGAGGCTCCCAGCAGCCGGAGATTGTTTTCCTCCTACGGGGGTTTAATGAATTTTAAATAAGCCACGTAATTGTACGGAAGTGGATAAGGAGCGAAGGTTGCCACGATAATGCTTTGCTCCGTCGGTCCAAGGCGTTAACAGTAAATCCGAATGATATGATTCATAAAGCCGGCACATCTAATTTGGCCCTACGCGATGCTGCGCGCCGATATTTCCGTCCGCTTAACGCAAATAGCGGGTTAGTCTCTTTCTTTTTTTAACGCGCTAACACCAAAATACGTTGGGCCAACCGACCGATGAATTATGAAATATTCATCGAATTGTAGGACGGAATGGAGTCCCCCGATTACACGTACGAAAGTTTCTGGCTCGGCGCACCGCAGCGCGCTGCGTGTTTTCCGCCAATACCATGAAAATTCCGCAGATTCGTTCCCGAGATATGAAAAGGATTTCAGCGATCTTCGCCATTGCGAGACACCGTCGCCCTTCAGAGACGCGAGAAGAAATCCTTGAAAATGTCTCCTTTGAGAAGAATCCCCCGCTATCCATGGGCGTCTCTAGAATCCTCTTTTCGGACGGAGTCGAGTCGACGACAATACAACGAGCGCGCAATTTGAAGAGCAGGGAATACTGGGCGGGATAAAATCCAGGTTATCTATCGAGTTCCATCGTCTGACGTTTGAGCGTAACCTCTGTTTGAATCGAGATGTAAGAATCTGCGTGTGACGCCAAAGCGATTTGCAACGAGCGATGCTTACGATGCGAATGCATAAAATAGCTAAAACATTTCTTTGCGACATCGTCCCTCGATACGAATACCGAGCGTGGCAGAGAAGCATTTTAAATTTTTATGAGGTAAAAGCAAACGTCTGATTTGAATAATTGCCTATTTGCTCCGAAGCAACAAATATTCAAAGCCAAATTACGTAAACGAGCGAGTGGGAGCGTAGATAGTGAAATCTGAGATATAAATAGAAAATATCCTATGAATCGCTTTTAATCAATGATCTACACGCGTCCTACGAGTATACGCACCGCTAATAAGCCTTCGAGGCACCTATGCTTGCACTTTCAAAACACCTCCAAGTTCCTTCGCGTCGACGCGATGTAAGTAGCGTAATTAAAGCATATAAAAAAAGAGAATATAAATAAACCACAAACCCCGTGATCGTTGCGCCAAGAAGTTTGACGCCACTTCGCCCTATAAATAAATCCTCGCTACGCACTTTTGTTCCTGACATTATGCCGTCCTGTTTTCCAACTTGATCGCGATGGTACCTGCTTATTTTTTCCGAGGCGCGCGAAGTTTGCGGAAAAGCAGGCAGGGCGAATAACAACAGGCTCGGCCTTCGTCGAAGGGTGAAAAGGGGGAAAAGGCTGATAAAGTCACGCGTGGGCGAAGGACACTCGTTATAGCGCGCATCCGCGGGAGTTTGCTCTCGTTCCGGTCATTACAAATTTAAGGCGCATCCGCGGCTGTGCAAGCAGCCCGACAAAGTAGGCCATCGGTCAAGGCACTTCTTATCTGATTTTCGTCGAGCCCTGGCTCATTACTCGCGCACTTTCGCCCTCGGGGAGGATGAAAACCGGCCGACAATCCCGGAAATCCCGCCCCCGCAGAAAATTCTGGGCAAAATTATTCGGTCCCCGTGCCAGAATTTAAATAGCGGACGTGGATTCAGGGTGATGCACGGAATGTCACCCCGTTTCGCGGGGAAAATGCTATTATGAAATTTCTTAGATTCTACTCTGGCCCCTGAAATTAAAACTTTTGGCGCGTACGTACTCGTAACACTGACCGAAATCTCCGCGGGATGAAATAAAGCTCGATTGGAATTCTTCCCTTCAGACTCGAGTAATGCACGACGAGCACCGCGATTTGAATGTTGTTCGATCGATTCGTACTTAATTGATTATATTAATTTATTGTTATAAATCGTGGATTTTATGGATGTGGTGAAATGTGGTCGCAGTACTAAGAATGTTATTTTAGTATTGAATATATAGTGTAGAATATCGACTCCGGGGTTTTTATCACAAACCCCTTTTCAGCCTTTGGTATTTGGCAACTTTGGTGTGCGATTCAGGAATACTGTTTTAAGACGCGTGATATACTCAACTTTATAATACAAATTGCCACTGAAGAGGTATGTATATATTTTACGCAGGTCCACCTGGAATGATAAATCATTATAATATATAATATTTATATTTCAAGCATGCCGAGTCGTTTTTTCAACATCGACTTCTCATTCATATCTTTAAAGATCTTTCTAAGTGATATACAAAACAAATGGCATCGACCTCTCATTGATATCTTTAAAAATGTTTCTAAATGATATACAAAAAAGATGGCGATGTGCTAGGAGATTTAAAGCGTGAGTATTCAGGGTTTTAAGCATACGTCGAGCCGCAGAAAAATCGCGACCCGGACCACTCCGTTAATTGTGACGAACAGAACGCAGCCGCTTCGTCCATCGACAAACGCATGCCCAAGATCGCGAAGTCCTGCACCGTTTTTTTTCTTCAGCTGCTGCCATCAGAAGAATGAAAAGCACCTGGATATAGTAATGACGAAACGTGCGGAGGAACCTCCTTCAGGTCTGAACCTTGTAAGGGTCGATGCGTCTGGATCGAATCGCTTGTACTTCGCGAAGACACGAGAATGCTCCTTCCCTGATGAATTAAATCTGAACCGCAAGTGGCCGTGACACTCTTCCGTACTTCTCGTCGCGGCTATAAGTAATCCTCGATAAACTCTACTTCGGGTAAGCCATCGCTTTCTCCCGGCTAATTAGGTTGGTTGAAATCAAAGAGTCGCTTCACAACTCTCTAACCATCTCTTTGACTTCATATCCATTTTCTTCTTTGTAATATTAGATCACATAAATATGCTTGGAAAATATCGAGCTGAAAATATGCGAAAATTCGGGAGTATTCTTCGTAGCCCAGGATGCAGCGGCTGTAAGAAACCGAGGAATTCCAATAATTTCACTATGTTATCGGGATGAGAACCGAGATCGATACCCACTCGCGATCAGACGCGAGGTTTACGAAGAAACAACGCTACCGCACGAAGTCGCGGAATTTCCACGTGAATGTCGACGCATACCTGCACAGCGCGTACCTACTTACGAAGAATGATCGAGCGAAAGTAGAGTTAAACCGATGAAGGTAGGCCCGCGCGGACAATCAGGCTCAAAATACACCAGGGGCCAGAAACATTTCTCATCTCGCACAATATTGCGATATTAAGAAGTCGAGGAATTTCAATATGGGCGCTAAGTTCAGTGGCAATTACGTAGATTAGACGCGCATTCTCTCCGCTTTCGCTATCCGCATTCTTCGCATTGTTTTGGTTATAATATGTCACGGCTTCATTTCCGTGACACGCTATGCTTGGCGCCAGGAGAGCAAGAGAGAGAGAGAGAGAGAGAGAAAGAGAGGAACAGAGAAAAGGGAAAAAAAGAAAAATACAAGAAGAAAGTCGAGCTGCGCGGATTCTACGTGTAGGTTTCTCTAGGCGTAAAGCGCAATACATATGTAACGCAATAATACTACCCTGGCTCACTCCAATCGCGAGGTAATTTACTTAGCAACGCTCATTTTACTCGGGTTTCCGCGTTTCTTCCCCCCCCCCCCACCTCCGCGCCAGGCCGCGGCCTCAGCAGAGCATCGATTTGCCCATTCATACAGAAGGCAGAGAGACCGCGGGGCTTTTTAACCATAGAAACCGTGGAAACCGCGATCCATCCTTTCCCCTGGATATTTTATTCCATCTATTTCCCCAGAACGGCCAGCGCTCGCTCTCCTTTCGAACATCTTATTTTCCTTAACAAAATTTGTTTCTCCTCGACCATCCAGTCTGGCCTTGCTCGAGCCGCCTCCAGTGCCTGATCCCTATCCGGATCGTAACTACCTTGCAATACTGTTGAATTTGAATCAGAAGCTCGATGACGCCGAAACGATTTACCGCTAAGGCTGTAGACTCAGAAACGTCCACGTTCCAGGGACGGTTATTGCGACGCCAGGATCGATCCAGTATGGGGCGCTTGAAATAGATTTCTCCGAACTAATGGATTTCCTTAACGCAGTAATCGTCGCGCGCCGTCGTTGGAAGTGCAAATTTTTCCGATGTGGAAAACTGAACGTGAAAATCCTGTGTTGTAATAGTGAGGATCTTTTTTTTTTATTATTCGATCAATGTTTTTTGTTTGAATTTAATAACGTACATTTGCACGCGTAATTATGCTTGCTTTTTTTTTTATTGTTATATGGTTGTCAAAGTTGTCAATTGCTACTCAAGATTGGACGCTGCGCCTGAGTCTAGGTTTTGATGTTGAATCCACGATAAAGTATTATTTTACGTGGAATACTATTATATGTGGAATATTATTTTATATGGAATATGGGACTATTAAAATAAGTCGGTATTTCTTCGTGGTGCAGGACCGCAATGTCCCCGCAATATATGAGAATAAAAGTATCTCGATATCGAACGCGCCAACATCTCGTGGGGCTACGAATCATAGTTGCCGCGACACACGACTTCTCCACCTTCTCGTCGCTTTTTTATTATTACGCATTCGTGCATAACAAGTATTCCCTGATATCTCTCCCTGAGATTCTGGATATTTCTCGGAAATTCACGGAATAACGAAGGTCTCTCCGGCACGCGCGTTTTGTCATCGAAAAAGAGAGCGCCGCAATGTTGTCCTGACGGCTGTTTATATTTAAAAGAAACAACAGCGCCGAGCGCCTCTCTTGAAATATTCGTTTCTACGGTATCAATTTATTTGGAATTGAAAACAACGGCAGTTGCGACATTCCTTTCGAACGGGAACAATTGCAAAATAATACAGCCCTTCAAACCTATACAAAATGTCGCTGTAAGAACAGCGCAAAAAAATCAGTTACCACAATAAAGTGTAAAATACCATGTTGGGGTTTCTCGTTCATCGTACCTCATCTTGGATACTCCTCGTGCACGAGGAACAAACACCCCGCTGCTCAATACCCAGGACAATAGGTGTAGCAGCATTAAATATTGATAATCCTATCGCTGCTAACGCGATTTACAAGGTGCTTATTTTTCTGCACCGATCACAATTACCGCGACGCTCTTCAAACTTTCAGTAGTCAGTTCAAGGGGTCAGTTTGCCGCTTAGTAAAATTTTCACGCAATTACCCGCGGACCCCGCTGGACTCGTACATCACGGCTCTGGCAGCTTTTACTGGTTTTGAAAACAGGAAGCGTAAAGTTTTCATAATAACGCATCCTCTTCACTAGATAGGGAGACCCAATTGCCGCAGGATGCACACAAGGGTCCGCCGGTACAAAGGTCTACCTTTTTTCCTACCTCGGCCGCATCTGCACGGAACAGCGAACGCTTATGCGAAGCCTTTCCCGCAGGGGGATAATTTTAGAGATTTTCTCATTCAAAGGAGAGGGTAAACCGCTTTAGACACTTTTTGAGGAGCGCGAGAAAGGCTGACGGCGTATCTCACGATCGTAAAACGACGTTCACGCATTGCCTACTAATACAGGTGTATTCTGTGCTTTCACTTACGTAGCCTAACGCGAACTCGAGCTACCTTCGGTTTTGAGGATGATAAGCAACGATGATTCATAATGCAGAGTGGTGTACTATTAACTCTGTTACGCGTTAAATTCGTCGAATGCGTGGTCAAGGTGGATAAGTGATGGCAGCGTTGTACAATAGACGTGCGAAATGCCGAGTAATAAATTCAGACAATAATGGCTGGATTATTCTTACTCCGTTTTAAACGAAACGCCGAGGTATTTTGTTTAACGTCGTTCGAGCTTTAAATCGAATTATAAGTAGAGCGAGGATGACACAGATACAATGGATGAACTTTCCCTCGAATTGCCTCAATCCGCGAACAAACATGCCGGTCTTGCGTGGCACATCCGCGAAACTTCTTTTCCCTCGACAAACGAGGCCAAAAAAAGGGATTGCGCAAAATTGCCTATTTATTCGAAGAAAAAAGAATAATCCAGGCCGTATTATACCCCGAATTGTAATTTTAAACACGAACCGTACTTCGGTAAAACTTTGTAACAAATTTATTATCGCGCGCACAGAGGAAAAAAGGCCAGGTTTGTCGGTTATAATTTCGCTACCGGAAATTGCATTTTCCCCGTGCAAATATCACGTTCTTGATATATCTTTAATTAAAAATACTATGGAGCCTAAAAATTTAGAACCACCGCCACAGCCACGATACGCCAAGCGAAATGTAATTCCGGGCAACAATGGTAAACGTTCCGCCTGGAATTTATAGCGCGACCCCGTATGCGGACCTTGTAACTCCCTATTTTGAAGTCACTCCCCTAATTGCGGAATCGGCATGGAAACGTGCGATTTTGGCCGTTCCAACGACGAATAACACGCTCGCCGAAAAATAGTCCCTTCCTTTTGCTCTCGAACATCGCGAGTAATTCCTCTGCCATTCCAAACCGGCAGATACCGTTGTCGACGCGTATATCAAGGACAGTAGACAACGTAGGAACGTACGTGGACGGAGAATCCGAAACAAGCGTATAGTTGTCACCTGGTGTCGCATCGTGGATATTCGTATCTCCTCTGTGCAGTATTTGAATAGCAGCCTTGGAGAAAGCAAAGCTCGATCAACGTGTTTCCACGTGGTATTACATGCCTTGACGATGGATTTGGAGTAATTACACGAAGATGCGAGTATCGCCATTTATAGAAATTCCACACCGAGTTACAATGATTATAGACGTGTCGGGATTCTTCCTTGTAGTGTTTCTTAGACGTTTTTTAGACAAATAAATTGGTCAATACAACGGCGTATATTATAACGTTTCACGGATATCGCGTGCTACTGCCGCCCAGGTTTTTACTTTTGAAGCAAACTTTGAAGCGATAAGTCTCCGTTGCTCAATATAATTTATATATATATTTCTGCGTCTTTTGACGTGAAACATTCTATTTAACAACAATCCCAAACTATGACATGGGTACCAAAGAATCTAAAAATAAGAATTCGATTTGACATCTCGATTCTTAGCAATACGAATATTGCTTCCATGAATACATTCAGTGCTCACTTGATACACAGTATCTATTCGGTTTCGAAACCATAACAGCTGTTATATTATACAGATATGATTTTTGCATCGTCCTGCGCATAACCAAAATCCGTCAAGTATCCCCGATGAAACTACGAATAACGTAGTTCATCAGTTCTCCGCGTTTATTAGCCACCGTTGCGGTAGATCCGTCCGCAATATTCCAGCCAATTTACATTCCAAACCACTACAAGCGGCGCGACTACCAAACGAAACGGCTGCCCAGCTTAAAGAATAACTCTCCGTTGGCATTCCGACTGTTCCACAAGTTTTCGCGCAAACCAGCGGCCCGCCGCTGTTATCAACTATATTTAACACGGGGGGGGGGAGGGCAGTGCCAAAACGCGGAGGAACCGAAAACAGGCGCGCAGCTGTTACACCGTGGAACACCTCTCGCCTCTCGAAAACTCGGCCCTCCGCGGCGCAAGACCAAAGTAACGCGATTTATCTCGCGATATGCGGGGGAGGGCGTAAAATGCCCTCCCAGGTTTTTACATCGCCCACCAAGTCCGGCCTGACCCAAAGCCCGAGAGTTAGGGCGCGTCGATTCACCGCGGCGCGGCCGATCTGCATGCCCGTAAACGATTAATGATACCAGACCTGCCAGCCACGGTTGACCCTGCTCCGTCATGGCGATCACTGTAACGAAAGACCGCTTCCTGTTCGCGCCAACGAACGATCCGCCTGTCCGCCGAAAAATCCACCTCCCTCCTTCTCCCCCTCGCCACCCCATTATACACTGGGAAATTCGAGCTCTGGCCAACCGAAATTGCGCCACGGGTCGCATAGACGACCCGGAGATTCGCAAGAGCCGCCACGTAAATAAGAACGGTGTCTATTTTTCGCGAGTATTCTTCCTGAAATCGGGATATATGTGCAGGGGAGTTGATGTTGTTTTTATGGTAGGCTGGTTGTTTGAATGTAGAGGTATGCTGAAAGTGTTGGATCGGTGTAATTGTGAGAAGAGCAGTACCACGATTGAATATGAAAGGAGAATAAGTATTGAATCGATAAGAAAATGTATTTATATGGTTGGAAACGTAAGATTGAAATAGAAGTAGTTGATTAATCTTAAAGGAACACACGGTTGGTTATATATAGTATATGATCGCGGACGATGTGTTAGTTGGTCCTGGTTTAAGGATTGGTAAAGAATGAAGACAAGGATCATGAAAGTACGCGTAAATAAATTCGATTGCCGCGCTTCAGAATACTGCAAGATATTCGAGAAATTTTGGAGATAGGCGAGAGAATTTTATGGGTACGATTCAACTTTGAAGTTTATGACAAAATTCACGTGTGTTTCGTGTGTATATGATTTGGGTATTGACGATATGCTCGTAGGCTTATGTGGCTTCTGCGTGTGCAAAAATACTAGGACCGTAGAGCTTGAGACTCATAGCTTTATATCGATGTGCACTGCAGAAGAAGGGAACTGTGAATCTCGATATTACGAAAATCTAATATTGGTGCTCGGATTCTTTTTTGGAACACGTTATTTCTACGTGCCTATTGTGCACGATTTTGATATTTAAAGATTCCTGATATGAAAATACGGAGATACACTCGTTTCCCTTCCACTCGAATCTGATCAAACGCATGCTCCCCTTCTCGCGGTTTCCACTTGGGCCAATTCGCATCCCTTTTCCTCTCACGTTCCTGAAGCACCAGCTTATTGTTCCCTTGCATTCCTGCACTAAGTACGAATCGTGTCGAACGACCAGCTCGTTATAACTGCTCACCCTTCTTTATCTTATTAAATACACTATCGTTTAAGAAGTAAACACTTCCAAACGCATTTGCACATACTTTTATAATCTATTAACCGAGACGTACATCGATCTGCACGTTCCTAATAACTCTGAAATACCTAATGGTTACTGCTCAAGACACCTAAAAACTCGATAAATCTCAATACCCTTCAGTTTCACTTCGATTACATTCGCATTCTTTTTATTCCCGAAATATCATTTTTAAGTATTTAAAGCACAAAATAAACGCAGTGACAAAGCGTAGCTGTTCCGGGTAGATAAATGTTTCCGCCAGAGACTTTTTTCACCATTTTCACCTCGCGTTATTTCCACGTGTTCTACCTTTACAGAATCCCCCGCCTCTCCGCAGACCTTTTCCCAGTCGATTTACGCCGTAAACCGAATAAATCCGAAAACATACCGGAGCAAAGCGAAGCGCGGCCGGACACGGAGACAGGAGAGGAGAACGCCGGGGGAAAACAATGTCTATATCCAAAGTTAAGACAAATGGCCCCACTTTCCTGACTTCCAAATTACCGGCGTATCCTGAAAATCTTTATTGCCCTAGGCGGCATAACCGACCGCGGCAGGATGTTTACTCAAACTCGGGCTGCGCCCACATGACACGAAAGGGGAACTGAGGAGTGGGATGTAGGAGGAATCACGAGTCGCGGAACAAAAAAGGGGGAAAAAATGGAGAAACAGAGGGAAAACGATACGCTTCTGCTGCAGCTGAAACTTCAGAGTTGGATATTACCGATTCCGAGAGGACGGAATCAATTCTTCGGCACAAAGCCCCATTTCCTCCCTCCTTCAACCTCCTCCTCCTCCTCCTCCTCCTCCTGCTCTTCCACCCACCGCCCCTCCTCCACCTCCTCGTGCTCCGTGGCTATTCCTAGGGGCACGCAGATTATGCTAATATCCTGGGAGATGCGGGGATTATCATCTCGAAATGCCCTATCCCGCTGCAACTACGGCGCAGATAGCGCGGGGCGCATTCAAGGCTATCGGTGCTCGTCGATTCCAGGACTGCCCGGCAGATCGCTGCCGTAATTTCGACGTCGCTTTGTATCGAATAATGATTACGGCTCGCAGATCTGTCCGGGGTACGGATAAGTGACCCCCCTCAGGAGAAATTTGATAATCGAAGGGATACCGTAGGGTTCGATATATACGAGTGCCGGAGTATATTATAAACTGGATCCTGATTCCGCGACACCTTGACAATCGCTCGATTTTCTCGGATACCCTTTGCATGGTTAACGTAAAAGCACTGCTGGTGCTTCGAGTCTGTACTGTATGAAATAACGCTGTATATATATGTATATATATATTAAGTGTACAACGATGAACTTTGAATTACTGACGATACTTTGGATTATGAATGTGTAACCAGTTTCTTACATGAAAGACCTAATTTAGGAAATAAACCGGCGAAAGCAAAGTTGTATACCTAATATAGGTATATATATACGGGTTGACTTCATTAGAATTAAGAAAGAAATACATACACTTATCGCCCTGTTAACGCACAGTGGTCTTTAACCACCGCCTCTTCGTAATAAAATATCCTTCTTACTGAACCGCCTGGCCCTGCCGAAATTTAAATCCAATGGGAATAATATCTGCGAAAATTTCGTATCGAGTAACAGGTAAGCGTAGGAAACCTTCCATAATGAGCTCAGTGGCGTTCGGTTAACCGCGAGCTGTAAAACAACGTGTAGGGTGTAGAAGCGGCGAGCGGGTAATCGGAACGGGTATAAATTTACATTGTGCTCGAGCTTGTCAGGCCGCAAATAAGCGTGCGTTACGTTCACGCTTTTCGTCATAAACGGGCCGCTCGAGGGGGAGGGCACGTAAAATGCATGAAACATTAATGCCACGGGTAGGCGAGGCACGCGCCGTAAATCCGCCGTGTCAATTATGGAGCCTGACAACGTATTATGGCGACCGTCCGACGCGGTCGAAACCGCGTTGATTATTAACAGAAAAGGAAAGGAAAAACAAAGGGCGGGGAAGGGGGAGAAGGAAGAGAGGCAGGGAGAGCTTTGTTTCTTTTATCGGACCAGGAGCTTTGTTGGAGCACCGTCAAATCGTCGAGGCGTATTTGCGTACGTGCTGCGTATGCGCCAGCCACGCGAAAACGATGACGAGTGAGAAAAGACGGCGGATGCAGCTTCCAGGGTTGGTCCGCTCTGATCGATAATTTTTCATTACACGATGCTCACTTTTCTTCGTCACATTTCCGCAACACGCCTAACCCACGTGACATTCAATTTTCGTCGTATCCCGCCATTTCCTACGATAATCTCCAGGACTTTGATTTTGCACGCTTCATAAAACCCCATGAATATTTCGTTTGTCTCCACGACTTTGGTTAAAAGTGAAGAGAAACTACTCCACGTGGGTCGTCATGAGAATTATATCGATATATATTTAATCTACTATCGTGTTCAATCCACGCAATAGCACCGTCTACTCTTACACACCTAACTATCGTATAGCGCCATAATCACATTCCTATCAATCCTTCCCTGCCTCAAAATCATATGATAAAGGACCAAGAAGGAACTCCAGAAGCAGAATAAACTCCCTTATGTCGTAATCCTTACACGTATGAAAAGCAAATGGTTAACATGGACATCGAGGGATCGAATGGGAGAAAAATAGCGTAAGCTCCTGGAGTGTTCCGTGGATGCTCCGTGGGAACGATCATATTTCTCGTCCCGGGATAACGCGCTTTCATTCGGCCACGGCGCGGTGATAATTCCCGCGGAAAGAACGAGGAGATCGGGCATAGGCGGGCGAGATAAGTACACGGAGGGATTCCAGCCCGGGGCCGGTCAGGTCAGAGCAACGCCTTGGCGATGACAGGGCGATATGTCAAACCATTGTCCCTCCTGGCTCTCCGGCACCTCGCTTTTTGTTCGCGTCACGCAAAAACCCCGGCGGCTCCTACGGCCGGCTGCATAAAACGGGGCGGCTTCGAAAACGGCGCGGAACTCGGCCACGAAAAATCGCGCCCTCGGTGGTACGGCTCACGGTCAGGAGCGTAAGAAATTTCTGGGGGACCGAGAGAATCGTGGGTCGGATGGAAGGGGTGTTGGAATACCTCTTCGATGGCCCCTCGAAACGGCCAATTCGACTGCGAGGAATCGTGTAGTCGATGGTTTGATTTATGTAAGGACATTAGTTGAGGGAATATACAAAAAAGGAGGTAACTCGGATGGTGGATGTCGGATGATCGTAGAAATGGTTCTTCGGGGTGAGAATTTTTGAGGGAAAGAGGTCGGCGCTTTCTTGAAGGAGCCGGAGAATTTGTGAAACGATGCGAAATTTTGAACGTCGTTTCAGCTGTCTATACGAATTTAAATTATTTCCGTTATGTCATGTTGAAAAGTAATAAACGTGACTGGTTGGCTCTACCGCTGGTCATTTACGGCACCAATTGTATTAATTACAAGGCACACTGAAAGTGTGTGCCAACGTTCTGGTTGAATGATATAATAGGATCGTTAGCAGGAGGCCGACATCCGAGCGTTAATTGCCCGCCGGTATTTTTAATTGGGAAACATTTAAATGTTTTAAAATGATCTTGTTTTAAAGTTATCGCGATATAACGTTTGTTCGCGTGGAAGTTGAACAATGGGCTACGATTGCGTGCTAATAATGCCGCGGCTGAAAAACACGCCCATGCGTCCCATCCACGTAATATCAATTTTCGCGTCGAAGATTTCTCAACTCAATTAATAATGTACGATATAAAGCGCGTTAGACAATTTTAAGAGTCGATATGTAATATTCATTAGCTATACAATAACTATCCTGTTTACTAGAAATTTTGCATATCTCGCTTATTCTTCACACCAATACCAGAGACACTACAAACTGCATTTTCTACTTTCGCGAAATATTAAAATATTAACAAAGCACCACTCTTATATGTAAACATTCCAAATGAAATCAAATCATCCCAGACTCTTATACATTTCAGGTGAAGGAAAAATGCTCCGTTCGATACGACACTTTATTAATACGCACATTAAACAAACGAATATTTTACGCTGCTCGAAAAGCGGGCTATTCGCAAGAGGTTCCTGCATAATGCATACACGCGCGTTCCAACGAGCATAACGTGATTTATAAGTAGTATCGTGCAAACAAAAACGGGCAAAAGCTGAAGCTTTACCGTCCAAGAATATGATGCCATGTATAATTAACATGCAAAATAGCCTCCCTCCTCTGAAAATTTATTTGCCCCTGTCGTAGAGCTATAAACGACCTGAAAAATCACGAGGTCGCTCCCCATGGTTGTATATAATAAATTATGCATTTCCACCGTACACTTACGACTTCCATTCGAAATTCCTTTCCGTCGCGAGGCTGCGACATAAAATAACTATACCTTGCTTCGGATATAAATTACGTCACACGAAACTCTCGCCCTCTCTTTCTCTCTCCCTCCCGCGCTTGCAACGCTCGATAAGGACACCGACGTTAATAATGGGCAGCCTCGTTTCTTCGTAAGCATCATCCAATTTGGGGAAACAAAATGTGGCTATAAATTATCGCGGTTTTCTTATATGTCCCCTCCTCGTATCTGTAATCGCTAGCAAAATCGATCAACGGCCGAGCAAACCTAATGCCGAGTCATGCTGAGTAGATTAAATAAATCCTCAAGTTTCATGGACACATCTTTCTGCGTACAAATACGATTGTCAATGTTAAATGCGTAAGGATATACACTTAAGTGAAACATGGCCAATCTAAATTGCAACCGCACATAAATATCTTCCTCCAGTATTTTTTTCGAAACCTAGCTTTGCAACGAATTTCGTACCTAACGATTACTAATGTAAGTCATGCATTCGAATGCAAATGTACACTGTAAGTGCCCCATCGGTGTACACGAGAAAAGAATACCACAGCCAGATGTAATAATCAAAATGTACATCAAACGAACATCAAAATGTATTTACATGGTAGTAAACGTCGAATGAAAATAAAAGTATCCGTAAAAACAACTCAACTCGTGGTACTTTCTCACGCATTGGTTGGTCCTGAGGTAGTACTGCAAATTGGAAGACGCAAGAATGACGAGGGCAATGGCCGAGATAAGCTCGATGTCGGTAAACGTCAGTTCGGTCCTCGTTTCTTATGCCGAGAGATTCGTGCTCGGGTATTCGTTAAAGGAGCGATATTGTTTATGGGTAAATCGACGTTGCAGAGGAGAACAATTCCACAAACTTGGCCGCCTCGCTTTTCTTCCTCGCAGGTTGCATAAATAAACCTGTTCGCGACTTAGCCCCCTCCCCCGCCACCCCGCCGCATCGCTCGATCCGCTGCCTGGAACGTCGAGTTTTTGTTTTTAAGTTGAAGTAATTTCGAGGATACGATTTCCGTGGCGAGTCCATGGACGAAGTTTTACAAGTTTCACAAAGGCCCCCGCTCGCCGGAGACTCGGATCAGCGCGCTTTCCAGTAATAAATAAGGGTCGCTGTTTGGTTGGAAATGCGTGCTGATGTCTGAAAACTTTCGCCGACTTGCGAAATGACCCTGCCGAGAATCACCCGGGGCATTGATCCCCCGGTTGAATAAATGCATACATGCATACGATGAGATATCTTACGCGGGCCACCCCCCCGGTTTCTACGACCGTCCTATGAGTAATCGAAAACTACCTCCATAAAACTGTAGCGTAACACGAAAGCAAGGACCGCAGAATTTTTCAACTTTCACGTAAGACGTATGGAAGTGTATATGTGTGCTATACGACTCCTTTTTGGCCATCGTTGCGAGGATTTACGCTTAAGGCCATGGATTTTTGAGAAACCGAATGTTTTTCGCGCTTCGCGTGAAACAGCTAAATACACGCGACTTGTGTTTATCCATTGCTACAACGTCCACTCCCTGAGTAATGAAAACTGCTCGATACCATGTAAAATACAGTGCAGAATCGCTGACGGAGCGAACGTAATATATATACACAGGGAAGTATCCAAGGCTATAAAACACGTTTTATTATGTCGAAGCGGCGGAAGATCGCGCTCGGTTAAAATATTATCGCGACATCGATAGCCAGAGCCACCGAATGAATTTCATTGACCAACGCAATTCCACCCTTTAAATAACCAAGGTGGGAGGAACGTTACAAAAATCTCAAATACGACCCCCGGTATCGATTCTTACTTCATCGCGCTCGTTATTGGTATCCCTGCAAAAATTCGGAAAAATTCCTCGATCAGCGGAGATGAAGTATGATTCGGTCCCTTCGCATACTCCGTCCATCGCCTCGGGGCAATGCGGTGCAATAAGCGGTTAAAGAAGATGAATAACCCGGCCAACCTTATCCCGCATATTAATCCGAAAATCGCGGTTATTGCGCGCCGAGCTCTGAGAGCGAGCGACGATCCGAAGGACGGTGCGAAACAAAAGTTAGATCGAACAAAGCAATTATAGTCCTGAAGTTGTTTCTTACACTACCCGAAAGTTCTAACCGCATCTGGTATTCATCCTCAGGTGGGCGAGGGGCGAGGCCGAGGGGGAGAGGAGGTGGTGGCAAAGGGGAGAGGAAGATGGGAAGAGTTGCGAACTTTCTGCTCTCCCGGCGGCTTAAAAAGTCACCGATTGCCGATCGACGAACGTCGTCTAATGTTTGCGAACTTTAGCGGGCTCAAGGAGCAACCCCTTGTTACATATTTACCGAGCGGGGAGGACATCTTTCCCAAGACACACGCTCCTCGATGGAACAGTACCGAGGCTTCGACGAAATTGTCGTTGAGAGATTGCTTTTGTACTTGGACAAAGTGCTTTCTGTGTTTTCGCGAAGTTCTAAAAAATCAAGAGCGAGAGGCAGCTCGGAGCTGGCGAGGCTTGGCGCCTAAGCACGCGATGCGCCGCCACCGATCGGCGTAAGAAGATTGTTATTTTCAGGGGAGATAAAGGAGGCCCTTGACGAATTATACCGTTGGAAAGAAAGGGGACTTAAAAGAGAGTTTATATCGCTCGAAGAAAGGTTCTTGCTTTATTCCACCTTTTGGAAATTGAATGACCGCAAGAGTAGTTGCTTCTAAAGTCTGACTTTTTTGAAAGGATAATTTAAATGGAATAATGTGAGAATATTTTGAGGATATTCTTGAATCTTGTATACGAGAGTGTTCTGTTTAAAATAAATTAGACTTGCAGCACCATTTTTCTTTGATTTTATCGTTCGCAGACTTGGTGGAATGTTGAAATCTCTTCTGACACGAGCAAAATATTGCTCTCGGGAAGAAGGAAAGGGCAGTGTGAATTTAGATAAATCTTGGAACTTAATCTTACCGCAATACGAATACGAAACGTACTACGCAGGATGCAAGAAAGCTTATTTTTAGGAAAAAGAGGAAAGAGAGGGAGGACATGAATCTTGAAACTATCCCTCCAATCTTACCCTATGCAAATTGGAGCAGAGAAAGAGAAATTGGCCCGACATGAAATCATCGTTCCTTTTGAGAAAAACGAGAAAGGAGAATGCATAAGCAAATTTACGTTAATCTCGAACTCCGCTTTAATATCATCCTACGCAAATTAGATAGGGGAAGGGAGCTCCTCTTGAAATAAACGAAGCGTTATTTTCTAGGAGAGGAGATATGAACTGGGCGCAAAAAAAACCTTGACAACCCTCGAAATCTCGTTACATCTTATTCAATGAGAATTCAATACGTAGCGGAGGAATAATAAATTCAAAATGTATCAACGTCTTTCAAGCGCATTCGCGTATTTTAATCCAAGGGACGTCGCAGCTCCGCTCTTCGCCGACGTAATACACTTATGCCTCGCGCAAAACCTTGTTATCCGTCCAACCACTGGGATCGTACGTACGAGTGCTCCATCTTCCAAATATTATAATTATATTTTCCATCGGGAACCTGAAGGTAAATGAAAGTTAGATCAAAGTCTTGGCTCCGGGCACGGAGGTTGAAAGAGCCTGAGAGGAAACGGATGTCGAGTCTACGTGGGAGACCTTATATTGGATTTGCTTGTATCGTCAATCTCGAAGTAATACGAAGGCAAGTATGATAGATAAAACGCAATTTTCGCTCTCTGAAATTTGTCTACCTGGACGTCTATATCTACGATCTCTGCCTAACAATAATCGAATAACAAATTTGCTCATTAAGTATAATGACAAGTAAACGATTCTTGGGGTTATAGCGACCATATCCATACACTTGCTTTTAATTCCCTATCTGGTCTTATAGAGCTTGGACTTTCAGTCGACTAAATTTACTATTTTCTGTAAGATAATATTATTCGCCCACTCAGTGTGTAGTCGATTATTAAAAATAATTACAAAATTCTATATTCAAATTATATTAATAGCGAACCAGTATAAGGATCAAGGTATCGAGTGAAATGGTACTACGAAGAATGATGTAGAAAAAAACGGACACCATGGTAACTAAAGCGGGACTCGACTTATTAATTACTTTAATATAAATTATATGTATCTCCGATCTAGCAGGATTATACAATCGTGCCTATAAAACGAACTCTATCCCCACTTACTATTCTTCCACTATTATATTCTCAAGATACATCCGCGATCACGATCCGCGTCGATAGCTTTGATCTGTCGCACGTATGCTGGCACAGCCCTCGAAGGGCTAAGGGCGTGGCGACTGAGCACAAAGGGACGTAGCGCCGCAGCCGGTACTCGGTAGAGCCTGAGCCACGGATAAAAGCGGTTGTTTGTTACAATTAGGGCCACTCTTCCGGGCGACCCAGGGCTTGCACTTGCTCTCCTCATCTCGGGCACTTCTTACCGCCGCGCACTGCACTCCGCACCCCAGGATGCATTCAGGCATCCCCGTCACCTCGAGCGTCTCAAATGGAATTATGCGAAATGGCGCGTTTTCGTAATATTCGAGGGATCTCTGGCTCCCCTTGCGAGACGGCACCCATTGTACGTGATTACTGGCGTACCATCTAAGCCTTACGAGTGCGTGGGCGTAATTGTAAATTACGCCGGCTCAGTCATCGTACGCGAGTGTCATTTTGCTCTTTCGGTCTAGACCGTACAAGTACCGGCGTATTATCCCCCAAGATCCCGGCTGGATGGATAATCTTTAATGCATCGACGAAGAGTTTTACGTCAAACTGAAAGGTGTGATACACCGGAGCGGACTGGGAAGTGTGTGGCTGTAATTGGAAATGCGCATTTAAATCCTGATTACTTTTAAGTGTGACTAAAAGGTTCGACGTCCTCCTCCTGGCGGAGGCCAGGATTTTAATATTATTTCACGTTCTACGTCCGATGCGGAATCGTGGAAGATATCCGGACTTCGCGATAACCGGTGTAATAACGAGCGTAAATATTTAAGAGGGGATGTACGTCTCGCAAATTACCGTAATTAGGATACGCGTATATTTTAGGATCATGTATATTCCAAGAAGGGTATAACTACTAAGTGACCTTGTTAGAAGCCTGAAACTGAGCGTTACGGCTCCGCCATCCTGGAATTATATGGCATAGTAGGCGGGAATTACCCCAGATGCTCTGGATTCAACTGTCGCACAACCGTTCTAGTTTTTTTTCCATACAATAAGCACGGTAATTTTACAGCAAGGGAGAAAAATTGAGCGCGAGGAAGAGCTAGCTGAATGCGTATCCTAAATAAGCTACGATATCGGATGGAAGCTCAGAGAAAGGAAAGATTACGAATAATTTGAATGTTACAAGTATATCCTCGACCTCGGTGTCTCTTAACGTACTTTGTACCTTGCACATTCTAGGATCATCGCCATCACTGAATCCGCACGATTACCATGCTCTCTAAAACCGACGCGTACGTTTTATCCAAAAACGTCCGAGATGTCTCAGTAACGATCATACGATACGCGAGTACCTGCGGCCCGAAACCTTCGTCGTCCGTAATTATAGGCGTAAGCACGACGCCTACGTGCGTATAATTACAGCCTACGTAAGCGTAATCAGGGTCCATATAATGGTTACGCTCAAAAACCGATATGACATATCTCGGCTGGCCGATCTGCCACGAAATTGCCATGTTTTTATTCCATTATCGAGATAAAAGGCGTATCTCGCTGGCGCGTAAACTTCGCACGCTCACCGCGAAATTGTCACCGGCAATTTCTCCACGAGTGGCCGCTTTGAGCCGCTCCCGTCGTTTATGCCCGAGCATCATTGAAATTACCAAAGGTTTTCCGATGACGTCTACGGCTTTGAACTCAAAGGACTCGATTGGCTCTGACTTTGGCTCCCAACGCCAAAGCATTTGGAGACAGGATCATATCTGTCTATATTCATGAGCAATACCTATACGAAGTGGAGGAAGATGCAAATGTCGTGCCTTTCCGGCCGAAGATCCGGGTACAATTTTCGCGGAACCCAGGGGAGGACATACGTTTCCTCTCCAACGTCCGAATATATATTATAATGGAGCGTAAAGAAGGATGCCCTGGATCTACGGATTGGTTTCCTACCCCGAACGTGACGTCCCTTGCAAATGTATCAATGAATATCCCCGACTGTTTCTCGGGATCTTACGGCCGAGGTGATGATCCGAACGATTAAAGGACGATCGGGTATATTTCACGCGAGGTAGTTTCATATTTTTACGAAAGAATCATCTCAGCCGACGTACTGTATTGGAAGCGAATATCGTGTACGTTATATTTTATTTATCGTTGGGTTTTATTGTTGGATTTATCTTTGAAGTGTTCGCGAGATTGCCAATGGGAGTATCTCGTTTTTGGTGCGCGGAAAGTGTGGATGATTTTGTTCCGAAGGGAAACTATGTTCGAAAGATACTTTGTATTTTAAAAGGGAAAGATTTCTAGATGTATAGATTTCAACGTCGCATCAAAGACAAGCCATGTAATTTGCTTTAACGCGCTGACAAGCTTTCAAAGAGAATTTATACGCCAGGTACCTAAGCCCTCTTTCAAAGCGTATTTCTAAAATCGCACTCGCGTATACTGCCTGGGGGAATGAATATGCCCATTTTACGAACAGCTTTAATACTTGCTACAGAAGCAATAACATTTTCGAGAATTATTTTTAACCATTGGGGAATTTAATTTGCCACAATGACGACACAAAAGGACGAATAACGAGACGATATTGGAAATCGAGTTTGACGAATTGTTTTCTGAATAATTACTTTCGGGATGATTATTAATCGATCAAATATAACACTCCCATAAGTCATTACTCCTCTGGCCCCGTGCATTTTACATGACGATACGCAATGAGTTTGCCGCGCGATTACAAGCGGAGCATGCTCAGCTAAATTTAACGTCATTCTACTGGGAAATTTATTATCCATAGAGCTGTAAAGCTGTCAATTTTTATTCCCCGCCGTTTCATTTCCAAATTCAGGTTTTTCAGTGGGACGCGATACACGTACGCGGAGTACAGTATTCGCATGTCTTGCAACACAGAATGTATAATACGCTCTTAGTTAACGGGGTTATCATGCACTGCCAGCATTTTCGAACAAAATTCGGGAGTTGGCGGGGCTTCCCTCGAGTATGTCTGGCACTGACACTGAAGACTTCGAACATAGTCGTTCGTCTGACAAAAATACCTGTTCCGCTGATACAGCACTAGACATACTTTCCCGCAGGGAGTATCGAATGAAAATGCTCGCATATAGTTTGTCATAGCGTACCGAACTTCCCCGGGGAGATATTTTCGTATTTTTTTAAGACATATCATTTTATCCGAATCTAAAACCCAGACAGCATCTCTGCTGGAAATGTTGTAAACGGTCGGACAAAAATTGTTATTAACAGTATAACACCTTAATACAAAATATAAATGTTGGTAAATGCACTTGTAACTGCTATACAAACGAGATTAACAAATATTTAATATCAACGTACACGTTTATTCTCACTCGAAAACGTTTGCCGATTACACGTTAAATATTGTCCAAGTGAAAAATTAAAAGATATCATAGTCCTATTCATAATAAATATATCGAAATGTGTGTTTCAATTGGTTCATCATTCATTTGCAAACTTATGCACGGTTTAATCACGAAAGTATTCGAAGCACTGAATGTTTCAAGCGACATTAAAAAAATCCCCAAAAACAATTATCCTTCCAGGAACGAGAGTTTGCGCTAGAAATTTTATTATAGAGCTCTGTAGACAAGCCTGTCAATAGCGCGCCAAAAGTCCTAACTCCGAAAGCGAAATGACATTCCCAAAAACGGAAACGTGCATTGCCAGCGGTTATTCCAAAAGCTCGATGGGCAAAGTAACGTTGCCTATAATAGCTGGCAAACTGAAAACTGGTATTGGAGTAATCTCCTGTTCAGGGAATTTATCCGCCATCTCGGCAGCTTCCGCCTCTTTCGAACTCCGTTCGAAATGTTCGATGGCTTTGCCATTTTGCCGGGATTAATATCCGCGTTATGTGCCGCCACTCTGTGAAATTTGTCCCGATATAGGGTTAACCGTACGAGTGCTGTAAACGGGTATGTGGGCCAAGCGAATGTCATCCGTGTCGATCATGGGCGCAGATATGCATTATTTACGCATCTGATGAAAGTTAACCCCATCTATGTATCCCTCCCCAGTACGTTGCCATTGGACGAATATTCGAATCGTGAATACATCACTTCACCGCGAAGAGAGCATAACATTTGATACTTTCCTATGTATTCTAAATTCGAAGGCTATTCGAGGTACGAGGAACATTTTACTGTTTGCCTCCTCGTATCGCTTCGGCGACGACAGAGAATTCAACTGTATTCTAAGCGCACCTTTGGAAATATAGTGCGCCTGTTACGTGCGGCTTCGCCCTAAATTTTATATTCGCCTCTGAAAAAGCACCACGTTTTGGAGATTTGTTATTAAATCATCAGAACTTGTGATAATATCTTGGCGATATACGTGTAATGCAAAGTATTATTTTTACTCTGAATGGCATTGCTTCTGAAATAATGCGAAGCCACGAAGGGAAGGTATCTCGCTCATAAGGATTTTTCTACGTATTAGCACGCGCTACGAGATCCGTTTGCAAATTTATTAAAGGCGCGCCCTCCAATTCCGAAGGACTGTAGGTACTCAAAGCCGTACCGTAAAATCGATTACTTATATTCGATTGAATTTTCCGCGAAGTAACTGGAAGTTTTAGAACTTGCCTCATTGAACTGTACAATGTAATTGAAGAAGGTATCGGGATCAGGTAACGCAAATGTTAGAAATTTAATTAAACCTCCACGAGGGTGGTTTCAACCCCCACGGTTTCCAACGGAACGTACGGAGCTCATTACGTAACGAGCAGATGTAACGTTGCCTTAAGCAGAGGCAGGCGTAATAATATGAGCGAATTGTAAATCGCGTGTCAATGTTCCCCACCGGTGTTCGCAACCTAATATGCACGACATGTCGGTCACGGATCTTTTTCTCCCTTTGAAAACAAAATCCTTCCAACCGACGGCATCGTGGAGTACAACGGTTGGCTCTAATTAAATAGATATATGAAGAAACGTCTAAGTAGGCGCGCCATAAGAATTTTGCTTTAATCACATTGGATATGTAAATCGCTGCCCTTTAGAGCTTACTATGAATATTCCTCTAAATAGTGATGTATAAGCTAAGCAGACGAATGAACAAAATCTCAAGTATCCTAGAACTTAGTCTTGCATAGAAGTCAACTAAAACTGATTAATCCTTCAACTACACATTTAATCAAATCATTGAATACAGTATCAATATCATAATACCCAGAATCATGACAAATCGTGTTATCACACTTCTTAACCCAGAGTACAGCATATCTCAAGATCAAACAGACGAGTCGGAATTGGCACGAATCCACGCCGTAGTCCGAAAGGATAATATTACCCAACCTCTCTGTTCGGTGTTAATGCACATTTATTTCCCACCTTACTCAAATGTAATTTCTACCATTTTCTTTGTTATACCCGTTTCAATGGCGAGTATAAGGCAGTTGGAGGAGGACTTAATGCGGCTAAGTAGCTGTACGTAAGAGGCTGCCGCGGAATGTGGCCGGTCATATTCAGAACGAAGTCCGTAAAAGCACGTTTTATAAGGCACAGGATACCGCAAACGTGTCGCGGGATCTTATTCCAGCCTCGAGATGGCCATTCCGCTTTTATCACTTTCGAACACTGCGCGCCCCTGGAAGAAACGCCTGAGAGCCTCTCCCCAACGCCTCGGCCGGAGAAAGTTTGCTATCTACCCACTCTCAAATGTTGAAAGCCCGTGCTCGAAATTACGATTATACTCCTGGCTACGTGGAATCTGTCCGAGGAAAGGATAATGCTCCTGTCGCCAATCGAACAGCACGAGGCACCGCTCGAGCCCTTGCTCGCGAAAAAAAACCGTCCTTTATGGCGACTCGACGTATTACCTTGATACAGTACTCTGGCCGTTATGAGTCCTCTTTTGCGACACAGAGCACGGCCCCCCTTGCGGAGTTATGCTCGAGGAAGACGTGTTACACGAAAGTATATCCGGCTGAAGGAGGATATGAAAAATTGCGCCGGTCATCCCGCTGATTAACTCCTGGACACTACAACCCGCGGATGTGCTCGAATTTTATTCCCCGCTGTGTATGCGCTATGCGTAATCGAATCTACTTGGTTATGCATGATTGAATGCGTGAGTGCTGCGCTATGTTTGCTAATAGTATCCTAAATGTGGCTGGAATTAGGATTATAAGGTATTCTTGCGCGTGTTTAAACGTGAGATATGATCCTCGATATGTCGAATAAACTGTTTAAGAACGGAACAAGGCACACCATAAGTTCGATAAATCTCTATTAATTTAGACGAACCGATATCGATCGATTCTAAAGCGGTTTATGATAAAACTTTTGATCTCGCAAAGTCCGTTGTTCTAATCAAGTGTATACACGAATGATAGCAGAAGTAATCAGTATATTCATTAAATACAATATCCTACCCCTTGTGGCATTGCGTTTTCTCGTGGAAATTAATATTATTCCTTCTGAAGACGAGAGGTTCATGGAAGGATGAGGTTCGTACTCTCCGAAAAAATAGACCATAAACACCACATGTAACGCGGAGTGAGATACGCGGTGGGGCGTATATTGCATCGCAGAAGTCCATAAACACGGGGAATTCATTTTTCTATGGGAGCTTGAAGTGGATTCGTTTTCAGGAATAAAAGCGTCTCCCTTCTTGCATGAAATGGCACCTTCGGAAAACCCGAACAAGGCGAAAGCTATACCATGGCAGATGCGGTGGTATCATAAAGCCATACATAGGATATGAAGACCGTATAACCTACGATCTCATTGGATACCACAGAATGCCCGGTGGCGTCCTTTATGCGTACCTTATCGATGCATCTTTTCCGATCTCAAATACCAGCGCCAGTATCAATTCCGCGCGTATCGCAGCCGCTCTGGGGCAATTTTAAGCAATTGCAGCAATGAACGTTAGACCTATCCATTCTTCCTGAATCGCCTCTCAATTCTTTTACGGCTCGAGCGGGAACCATGTTAAACAATGGGCCTTGGCCTGCATAATCTTGTGCATCGACATTGCGGAATTAAAGGGAGCGACAAGATTTATTTGCCGACACATTCGCGTTAAAGCGTAAGGTCTGAGCCAAGAGGACTTGGCAGTCGGTGATTAACAAAACGAATAAATTTACAAACATGTAAATCCCCACGGCATAAATCCAATGATATACAATGCATCCTAATCTTTATACACAGCCTACTGAATATTCAGCATACTTGTATTTCTTCTGTCGGAAAGAAAACAGGCATCTGGCAAATATATTTGCGAGAGAATATACGAAAAAACGAAGTTCAGAAAGCCGAGTCGAAACGTGCATTCCATTCCAAAAGCCCGTGAGACTATCGAATATATATATATATATATATATTTCTTATGCACTCTCGATCATACAAAAGTTCGCTTCAAATTCTTTTCCAAAATCCACCATCCCTCGCCTAATTCACATCCTTAATCGACATAATGGCACAGGGCCACCTTCCGTTACCTTAATTCATACAAAAGATACGCGAAAATATCGAGCGAACGACACTAGCAGGCGCGCGGCGGCAATTCGGGCTCTAAATCGCAATTTGGACACGTGAATAGCTGCAAACGCGTGCTAGGTGCATTAAAGATCCCCCATTAACATCGTAGCCATGCATTCCCGAGCCACGTGCAGCGAGGTAGATCATTAACTCCCGGGTCGTGGCTCGTAATACTTGGTGGTAATACGAGGAGAAAGACAGAGAGAGAGAGAGAGAGAGAGAGAGAGAGAGAGAGAGAAGAGAAATAAAGGGGAGGGAGGGGGAGAAAAGCGCTTCTGGCCAGCGTGGAAAAAGCTCGTTGCAGGTTAACCCAAGCGGAGGGCAGAAAAGGAAAGGCCCGACGAGATGGTTTGATAGCCGCGGTCATTCGTTATGATAGGTACGCTACGTTACACTTTCCAAGCTGTCTCGGTGCCTGGGCAGGTCTAAGGGCCTGGCAAACTAGAAGCCCGGAACTCCACACTAGGGTATCCAAGCAAGCTTGCATGCGAGGTATATCCGGTCTACTGGAAAGTTCTGTCCGATTCTAAGCGGAGACGAAGTTGAGTAGAAGAGGAAGTACGGAATTGTTGCCTGGTATATAAGCTCCCCGAGGAAAGATCGTAACAAATAGCACGGGGTAGATACATTTTGCTTTAAAACGTACGAAATCAAATTTACAGAGGATTACGGAAACTTATTTGTTCTGGCCGATTCCAAATGGTGGCAGGCCGTGGGGAAAGGCACGAATTTGTTGTTTCTCATATAAGATTGTCCAGGACGGGAATTTATGAGCAGAAACGAACGTACGTGTGTTACAGTTGCATTTAGATTCGATTTATGCACACTACTGACCATCGATTGTCAATATGTGGAGAGACGCTTTTATTAGAATAAAAGGCACATCAAGAGCGACGAATGTACTTCTTCTTATGGATATATATATATATATATATATATATATATATATATTATTCTAATTTCTTATTTATCATTACATCGGTGACCTACGGTATAACTTCGACAGGTTTCTGTTAATTGCAAACAAACGAAATTGCCCGTTGCGCCGATTCAAAAATATATCTTAAGCGGCAAGGGGGAAATAGATGTAAATAGGTCGAGTCAATAATCAGTTGCTAGCTGCTCTTAATAGCCGTAAGTTCGGGAAGTCCTTAGATTGGGAAGGGGGACAAAGCCTCCCTGTAGACCAGATACTTTGGATCGATAAAACACCGGTACTGCCATTACTGACAGGGACCAGTCATTGCACTCCAGAAATTGTCATCCTACTCGGCTCGTGCCAAGTAGATAAAACTGGGGCAGGTTGGAAATAATTTTCCAACCGCTTTTAATACAATCTACGCGAAATAAAAAGCTCTCCTGCGAAATAAGACGATAATCGTTCCAAACTCGCTTACGACGGGATAATGCCATCGCCGGGCGTAAGAGCCACTGCGCTTTTTAATTTCACCGCACATGTTGCGAAGGGAAAAAATCTAATTTTAATCAGCCAACGACCAAAAACGCCCGAACACTTATCCCGCTTCGTGCATCCCCTCAAACCCACATAAGCAACCAAAAGTAACAACTCAAACATCGTCCAAGACTCTACTTTCCTCCTAAACCGATCATCGCCTAACCCCCCAAAAAGCAAGCAAAAAATCTACTATATACCATATCACTAAATCCAAGGGAAAAAAAGATCCTCCCTATACACTCTCCACACATCCATCCTGGATGATCATTCACCTTCGACTCGATACGCTCATCCCGGAGGAAGGAGTGGCCGTAAGTTTAAAAAGGTCCAAGCACCAGATAGAGGGAGAGGGAGGGAAGAGGGGGGCAGAAGTTTCCGTTGGAGCCGATGGCAGGACGTTGCTCTGAAACGTACGTCGAAACGAGGTGGGTCGAGACGAGAACAGGACCGTAGAGGACCGCAGGGTGGCCGGTTTGGGGAGGCCGAGGGGCGGAGGGAGGGATAACGGGGAGGAAGGGAAATGGCTCGGCTGTCACATACACGTACTCCCCGGAGCTGCAAACTGATAGTGGACAGATACTGCGCATTCGTGGCGCACGGTTAGAATTAATTGCCAATGTTTGGCTCGGTACGTGGATATTGGGATGAATGTTCGTTAGCGAGCAGGGCTCCCCCGGTGTTGCCCCTGCGGAATGAGTTATCCCGTCAGAGTGGTACTTATGTTAGCCCTGATGCTCGAAAACGAGCATCGTGTCCGCCGATAATAGGCCAGCGGTCATTATTCACGGTACAAAGCGGAAAAATGGGCGGGCGTGTATCGCTTTGCCCCTCTTCTCTTATTTCATACGGCGATAGACCGGCCGCGCGTTGCAGGGATCGATCGGGGCTGAGTTTTTACAGGATATTTAAGCAACGATCGCGAAAACATGGGAGGTCGGATCGAAGGCTGAGCCTTCCTTGTAAAGGGAGCTTTGGATTTTGTACGTGGACAGGTAATGCCGTAAATCCAGAGGTTTAAAAGCTGCGGTAAATGTTAGAATAAATCGTGCCAAGCTTATGTTTTGGAGACGGTTGAATTTTTAGTGTCGAAATTTCTGATGTACGAATATTTCGCGGTTTGAGTGCGATATTTTACCGGCGGTACGCTTCGCTGTCCTAACAGGGTATTTCGTCCTGGCACGCCCCCTTACCTCAATTCGTGCATAAAGTTTGCATTTGGGAATCATGATGTGGTGTGCAAATAATGGGATACACTATAATGATAAGTCGACGATAATAGTACTAAACTGAATGTGTACAATATTGCGTATAATAACGATGATGAGGATACTACTGTAAGAAGCCTTGAGCGGAACAGTCTTAAGTATTACTAATAATGTTACCTGCTGTTGATTATAATTAATATTTAAATCGAAGTTTCCAGAATCACGATGCTATCGAGGATCGTATCGACATCGCATTCTCCATTCAAGGATTTATTTCATTTCCGCTGAATTGCAGCAGAAATCAATGTCTCACATCCGGTAACCGCGCAGATGCAAGATAAAAAAAGGGTCTTGAATTTTCAAGCCGAAATACACGATGCGTGTCCTCAAATCCATCGCGGGCGTTGATTTAAAAATTAACGATTTTGTTCGATATGGCCTCGATTTTTTTATTCGAAGCACACGTTCTCGAACCTATCGCGCGAGTCGATTCGTGTATGTACGATTTTAACGGACACGCGAGAATTATGTTAATGGAATAGCATCTTGCGGATACTCCTTACCGGAGAAATTGGATTTACACGCTCGCCTCCACGCATATGTATAGATACCTGTCGCGTCCACGTGCACGAGTAAGATTAATGTCGGCCACGCGATAGGCACGATTCTAACCGTGAGTATTGTACCAATAAGAAGTATCATTCGGAGAACGCAAATAGGTCGGACCACCACCGGAGATATTGGATTAAGAAATTAACTGGGTCATTTATTTTGTTCATTTATTTCGCAGCATCGATTACTACCTTTATTTTGCCTTTGGAACTACAGCTTAAAGTGGAACCAACAGAACTGGGTCGTTTCATGAACCGGGTATGCTATAGGGATCACCAGGTAAATTATCCTTTTAGATACTCGGATTGGAAACGAAAAAACAGGTGAAGGCAGCTAGGATTTATAACAAGATATTTCACTTTTGTTAAGCTTATCCGTCTGATTTATTTTATAATCTCGTAGGTTTTAAGGCACTACGTCAAATGAACGCGATGAGAAAAAGACTCGTAAAAATGGAAGCTGCATGGCATCAACGAATTATTCTGTCGATACAAATTTTATCGATGCAGAATTGTCAAAATAAACGTGGTAAAGCGATTATTAAGCGAATGTACGACTTGTATAAAATGTAACAAAATGTCGAATTCCCCTGATGAAAACAATAAGACGTGGAAAATGTTTCATTCTTCTTCAGAGGCGTAATTTAATGGTTTTTGCGACGACTAATGCGTTGTCTACCGCAGAGGCTTTTTCAGACCAGAAGTTAATTTTCCTTCGTAGCTAATAGGATGAGTTAAACACTGCACTTGTGATTTTGTTGGCTTCGCAGCATTAATTCCTTTCATTTACGTATCGCCGCTTCAACCATGTTTATCGTGAGCTCGATAGATTTGAACTAATCGATGCGGTTCTAATACTGGCAGCGTTCCATTTTATTTTGGTAGAGCGCGCTAAATATTTCATTATAACACGGATTTCGTGTATTTTCAGTCTGCCGGTTAACAGGCTCCGTAAGTAAGCGAGGATAATGTTAATGCCGCACTACCTTGGGTCCGATTTAAACCCGTACTTTCCCAATTACGGAATGTAAGGTGAACTCGAGTGCTTCAAACCGATCGATGTACGTCATCAATTTTTTTTTCTATTTACCTCCCTCGCGCCGCGATAAACCGCGTTGCTCACGATGCAAAACTACGCACCCCGTGATTGAAAAATTACACATCTCGGGGCCAAGATGAAAATATAATCCCTAATTACACTCAACGTATTACTATAACATTAGCACACAGACTGAATAAGAATAGAAAGATACCTTTCTAATCTAGCTAAAAGTACCTACAACATAAAGAATCGTGGTAAATACAAAACTAGGTTTAGAAACAATCAATACCGCTGTAGAATGTTTAAAACAACCGTGGAATGTTTTGTTCGACTTTACAGGGCTGTTCCACTAACCGTGTCAAGAAGAAAATTGGCGCACAAACATCGAGCCACGAGTGTTTTTCAACCGAGTCCCAAACACCGAACCTTCGTACATTGCCTTTCAAATTTCGAGGTACGAGCAAAATCGTTAAGCAGGATAGATACACAACTCATTTTCTGGCGCCCCTGGGTTCATCAGCCTACGCCCGAACGAAGGGCCAAGGCCTGACGTTGACAGTGCGGATCCCACGCCATTTCCGCCTCGAAGTTAACGACTCCGGTAAGTAAGCTCCCGGGGATTATGTCGGGCCGTTATTTCGATGCGTTTTGATTATGCGATTACGCGGTTCGACCCAACGCTCTGTACATGGCCGTTAGCCGCGCGCGTCCAACTGGATATACCTTAGGCCAGGGGTTCTTAACTCTCTCCGTTCCACGGACTCGTTTGACGATAAAGTGCAAACACGTGGAGCTCCTCTGAGAATAATATTCTTAAACGCGTCGACATGAATAAAATTAAGGGAGTGATTAGTTAACTCGATAGAATCGATCCAATTTTGTTGAGCTTTATAGAATTCGATGTGATTTTGAGAAATTTTGTAGGCCAATTCGTGGTTAATATTGCTTTTTTACAAGGCTTTAGTCTAGAAACTTTTCGATATTACGTTGTTCCATATCAACACGAAGTAGAGAATATGAAGCTGATAATAAAATAATAATTGAACGAGATCGCAAGGTTTACTTGTAAAACACATATAAATGCGGTTACCTTGTTATGTGCTTGTTAAGTTACCTTGATCGAACTGTGCTGCGCGATAAGGCGAGAAATGTTAAAATACTTATAAGATTATTATCGATTATACTCACTACCTTACGCATTAATTATATTATTAGTATCTGCATATATATATAGTATATCTAATATTATTAATATCTGCATATATGTGCACATTGCCTTTTCAGGATGCATCATCGAGGACCCCCTAAAATCGGTCCAGGGGCCCCAGGCTAAGAACCCATGCCTTAGACCGAAGCACCGACCGCGCCATAGACCGTGGAAACGATTATTGCGCCCGGTATAAAACGTAACTGCTTCCTTCCGCGCCGCGGTAAAGCGCGACAGTTTTGTAGTCGCCCTCGCTCCTGACGGCCCGGGATAATGGTAAGTGAATGAAGTCCACGCCCAAGTGCCGTGGCTGCTTTTAAATAAAGCACCCACCGCGCCGTAACGTGATTTTCCGTTAGGCGATGCCACAGCCAAGAGACACTCGTGGGACCGAACAAAAGGCCAGGAGGATCTGAAGGATGGACACGCCGATGTGTGGCGGCACTGAGATCGATTGGGTCTTTAACACGGGGATTATCGGCCGTTACACGGATATATCGAGATGCACTATAAATATCTGTGAAAAAGAAAGACCGCGAAGAGGGAAAGTGTATAGATGCAATAGACTATAAAGAGGCAACGGAAGATGGAAATTTTCCGAAAATTCATTTGCGCGTAAATTGGGAGAATTTTGATTATATAAATTATTGGATTCCAAGGGATATAAGTAGCTTGTATCTTTTTATTGATTTTAATTAGCTTATAACAATAATAATTATTGTTTCTAAGGCTTTGAACTGTTGATGCACGCCAATGTTGAGAAAATGCTATACTGTTTAGTATTCGCGATTTAATGCTTTTGAAAAAGTATATTAACGATACTTTAAGGTATCCTGAAAAGGAGGAGAAACAAAAGTTTGTTATGCTCTAAGTTTTTGCAGCTCGTTTATCTGAAAGCAGCATCAGACGGAATTATTCAACGATGATGCTTCACTGAAAATCACGTTTTCTAATTACAGTATGAGCAAGTAGGAGCGAGTAGAAGCCATCTTGTAATTCATTGACGTATGTCTTTGTAAATTATTACTGCGACCATTAAATCAGGACTGGTAATCAGTATCGTTCGTGGCTCGTACTAATTTCCTTCCGAGTTGCGTGTTTCCCACGAGTTCCGACACCTCATTAGAGTTCCCCAGCATATTTTCCTTAACGTAGATGCACATACTCGCCTCGATATTCGCGCCAGCCCCTACGACGCAGGTTCGACGAGCCTCAAATACTCAAGCGCAAGCGGAACGCGGATTACTTTCAAGCGGGAATTCTTAAAGATATTCCAGGAACGACGGAGGACGCGCTTTTCATTTTCTGATAGGCCGTTGACACGTGATATCCGATCGACGTAGGTGCACGGTAACGTGCCACTGATTTACGGGAGCTGAGAAAATGCCTTTTGAACCCATAAGTGGCGTTGCAAGCGAACAATTTAAACAACACGAACTTGTTTCCTACAATTTCCCGAAAGGAAATATTATTTCTGTATCATCGCTATTGTGTGAGAAATGGATCAGAATGCATTTCACGTTTTACAACCAATTAACTGCTCTATTCTGCGACTATGGCTGAATCTCAGATCGTGTGTTACGTATTATATTATGAAAAAAGAAGCTGAATTTATACGAGCAACGATCATAGAATCATTATACACGACTAAATTGTTTTCACAATTTTTTTAAGTAAATTGTAGAATGATAGAAAACAATGTACGAAGAACCGTTCCTCCATCTCGATCTGAATTGTTAGAGAAATTAAATTTCTGTCAGAGTGCCTTCACAATATTGTGATATTACAATTTGAAAAAGACTGAATTTTATGTACTCTTAGGGACGTTTAAAGAATAGTAATTTCAGCAGAAGTACGGATGCCACTAATATTGTCCAACTGGTCTTTCGGGTATTTCAATAAAAGCTAGTGCTCGCGTGACTCAGCCAGCGACAGTGAAAACTCATTTTACGAGAAGGTAGAAAAGAACGGGTAAAACTTTATATCTAGTAATTTTAAAGAGAGATAATGAAGTTTGCTTGAAACTCCCGATTCAGTCTACCGAAGGTTATATCGAAGATAGAGTCTAATGACATTTTTCTAAATCCAGCAAGCCGTGATAAAAATACCAAATAGGTTTTGATTTAAACAATCCTGCAATCCTGTTAAGAATATTGATTGCTCAAAGCGTGGTCTTTATCTCGCAAGCTTCGTTAGTCGAAACGAATTTTTCGCAAAAGTTCTGATGTTCCAGAACAAATAAAACCATTATAACTACACGAATAAAAATTCATACTATTCAAGTTGGAACAAATTCGATTAGACTAGCAATGAATTAAACGACGTTCAAACGGATATAACTTTCCTTAGTATAGAACTACCCAACGGTTACAAAGACTTATTGAATAAAAGCGTAATATGGTGAAATGAATCTTTGATCAATTTTAATATATATGATTACCTTGGAGACGTAGTAGATGCTTGAATAGCAAACTTAAGTCGGCATTCAAAACTCACCTGAAACAGAACGCAGAAAGTTCTTATCGTATGAATATGCATGTAACGTACTTATGACACATATACACGTAATACCACATGTTATATTATACAAAACATTTATATTATATACATTTTATATTATACAAAACAGATTTAATGTCAGACGATCACATTTATGAAGGAAAAAGTCATAATTCCACAAACGTGGAAGAATAAAAATTCAATATTATTGCATGTACGTATTCTGAAATTTGGTATAAATGCAGCAGATACGTGGATGAATTTACACCGTGCTATTTAAGGTAAATCCTCGGTGTATAAAGTGGCAAATCGATGTTTCTGTGTAAACTTGCTTCAAGCAACCCAACCGATCAAACGGAATGCAACCGAAATCTACGTTAAACGGCCGAATCAAATTGGATGGTGCGCTTTCAAATGAAAGTCTAAACGAGCACCGCCAGAGAACAAATTCTCGAATATCAGATATATCAATCTCGATATTGTAAGGCCGATGTGATTCTGTCCTTCAAGTAGAGGAACAATACCCTTCGAAATTAATTTGAGTTACAGTTCTGGGAACAAGAGAAACTGTAACCGTGATAACTCTACCATGTAATAAATTTAACATCGCGAGTATACGCGTACCGCGTACAAGAGCTCTCTTTGGGTAGACACTGAATATTAATCTGACGAATGACCCGCCGATTTCTACAAAATGAAGTTTATCACGGTGATTTATAACATCACGAAATTTGTTATACCATGAATTAATGAGTGAAGATATAGAAACGCAGAGTCTTAAAAAGGAAGTAGCAATTTTCGAAACGACAGTTACATCGAGAATAGCCTAACGAAATCGAGAAGTATGTCATACATCGATTCTGCTTGGACTTATTAATAATCATATAACGACTAATGCGTTTATCTTGTTACAGCTACAGTTCCGCGCATGCCAACCAATGACTGGCAGTAACCAATGGCACAAATCGATAAATCAAAAACCGATTCACATCATTTTACACTAATATTATCGACAGTCAAATCACACTTCTACTCTTAATACAAATTGATTCTTAATGGAGAAAAGAATACGATAAACGTCAAACGCTATATGTTGATTATGTTATTTAGCCACGTATTGGGATCCGCATTTCTTTATTGTCGACATCATTTTTCGCTACCGACAGCCGCTGCGTCGTGAAATGATGCAAGAAACGTCCTTCCAGCGGTACCTACACGCGCTAAAAAGGAGCGACCGTCAGACATCGAGGCGCAAGACGATGAAAAGGAACAGACTATCTTGGAAAACGTCAAGTCCTATTCAACGATGTTCTCCTCGATGCAAGTGTGAGCCAAGAGGCTACTTTCAGATCGTGAATAGTGATTGTGTAATGCTACAAAGGGAGGAGATTTACAGACTCTTCTCTCCATTACTGCCACTGGTGAGCAGCCGGTTTTCCTGCTTAACGAAATATATAAATACCGGGTAATCGGCTTACCGCATTGCAGCCATAAAATATCGAAGCCGCGGACGATCGCAAAATGAAGGGCCGCCTTCGTAAAAACGCATCGTACTTTGCTAATGAAAAACAACTGATTCCCTCTATCCGCCAATCTACCTAGACGTAAACTTTCTCGATGATGAAGCTCCGTTTAAAATAAAAAGATATTATAACGAGAGGCGAATGAGGTCGGGAGACAGGATTATAAGGAAAAGGCGATTAAATCATATTCGCGAATCTCCGTCTCAACGTGATGTCAGGAATTTGCGATCCACAAATTATTTCCTGGACGGTTGCACCATAGATTTCTCGTAGCCTAATTAATTCAACTGTGTGTGTGTGTGTGTGCGTCGATGATTCATGATTTGTTAATACCATAGGATCGTTCTAATTAGTTCGTTATCGTAACAAGTGATATTCTAAATTTTCGGTTTTCACCACGGACAACCTTCGGTTTCAGTAACAATTACCGTTTCACGATTCAAACCAGTCTATCAATTCTGTAATTCACGTTTGCACTTAATTAATACAAACGTTAATTATTTACAATATAACGAATTATATTAATCTATAATACATAAAATATATACAGCGCATAACGTATTTCATCGAGAAAGAAATTCAAGCTAATAACCGTCAGGACCAAACGCTCTAATCAAGCCAAATTTAATCGATGATCTTTAAGCTCGAAGCCAACGACAAAAATGCATCGAAAACTGTACTTTATCTTCAAAAATCGTCCTCCAAAACTCTTGCGGGGGAAATCAATACCGACCATTATTGAACAAATAACCACGCTGATGCGATCGACACGATTATCGAGCCACAATTTCGGGCCACCTAAATTAACCTGGAATGGTAACGAAAAAAGCATATCGTTTCGATATCGCTCTGTTCATAAATCCACTTGAGCTAATCAGGGCGATCATTATAATTCCGCTCGCATCAACCGGAGGATCGAGCGGCAGGAGGGCCAGGGGCTTCCTCGCGGGGAGCTTTCTCGTCGATGACAGAAAGCGGAATAATTTACAAGTTTCCGTTATCCACCGGCAAGGAAAACCGCGGGTATACCCGTAGACGACGTATAAGCGCATAACTACTAATTGCCCAAGAAATTACGCTCGCCGTGTGCATCTGTTGCTGCACGCCGACCGTGTTCCGTCTTCCTGTACGTAGACGAGCAAAGTTTCGTCTTCGCCTTATAAGAATATGTATCACCCAACTGTTGGGTATGACTTGTGCCAGAACACATAATTAACCTGTCAGTTACGAGGGGGTAGCAAAGCGAGCGAGGGAGAGAGATGGAGGGATGGATAAAGGGAGAAAGGGCGAGGGAGATGGAGGAGGAGGAGGAGGAGGAGGAGGAGGAGGAGAGGGGCAGAGCCAGGGCAAAGGTGACGAGTATAGAGGCGTTTTAGAGGAAAAGGAGCGTCGCTCGTTAGCACGCCTTTCTCGTCCCCCCTTCTTCCAGCCGCGTCTTCCACGTTCCTTGTAACGACGAATGGAAGCCAACGCTTTGGGCGCGCGCCGAGCTATCCGTGCCTTGTTTCGTATTTCAATTTTACAGGAAAAAAGGCCAGAAGGAAAATATGGAAGAGGGGGCAAAACGCGGAGTGACTATCGCACCTTTCGCGCCTCCTCGCTCTGTCACACCGTGTATTTTACCACGGTGCGCGCGCACTCTGGCTTCGAGGCGTTAACCATCGAGGGGTAACTCGGAGGACGAATTAAAGGGGTGGAAAATACTATTTTTAACAAAGGACGTGGAATCAATTAACATCGGTTAGCGTACTTGTATAATCATTTTGCATGCTGGTATAGGAAATTCGTGGAGAAATATTGTATTAGTTTTGGAATTACTAGAAGAAATTAGAAATGCAAAAAGAAATTACTATTAGTTTTGGAGTGACCAAGAATTGTCTTGACAGCCTAGACGACTGTTTAATATCAGTTATGTGCATATTGTGCCACGTTATATGTTCAAGTAAAATTGTATGTAATGATATAAAAAATTGAACGTGTGTATGTATGTATGTATGTATAAATGTATGTATTTATGTATGTATGTACGATTGTTAAACTTTATCCTCACAGACTGAGACTACAGTTTCATTATACATAGGATAAGAGTGGAGTTTAAGACGTTTATGTTGTTTATTGTTATTGCATGGACATGTCGTACTTCCAGAAGTAAGGTATCTAGCTTAAATACGTGATTCTAGGCGATGTCAAAAATTACAGAAACCAGGAAACAATACTGCCATCTTTTGTTTGCAGTGCTAGGATTGGGAGCGGCGTAACAATATGTTCCTTTCGAAAATCGCCGAGCGAATAGTTTCTGCCGCGATCTCTCGTTCGAATAACTCGAAACAGATCCCGGGCAATACGTGCGATTAGCAGCTGTTCCTTTCTTCTGCTTCTTCGGACTGAACCAGCTTTTCCAATGCGAAAATGTCGGGGAAAATCGATAAGCAGATATTATTTCAGAAATATAAATCCAATACTTCTCTTGACACCTTTCTTGCTGTCGCTGTTATAACGACGAGAGAAAAGGGGTAACGTTTTTCATTACGAGACTTCCAGATATTCATCGTTCACCATTTAATGGGATATTGCGATTTAAAATTTATAATCCGTCGTTTAAGATAAATACGTATACTTAGTCGAATATTTTATAACATCAATTATTTATTAGGTATTGATCCAATTATTTATCGGTAAGAAATTAAAATTAAAAGCTGTACAACATTACGCTATATACAAGCAACCAAAGAATCGTACATCGTTCCTCCAGTGCCTTCCAGTCCAGAATCTCGCGATACAAAAATAATAACCGCGCACTAATTAACTCGATTTTCCTTTTCGAGGGAAACCGTATGTCGTCGCGGCACAAGAATTATCGTAACTCACTCTCACGCAATTCGATCGACGGTTCTCAGCGGCGGAGGGGTTAATCGAACAGAAGGTATACCTTCGCCATCGCGATGGTAGAACTCGATTTTGCCTCGCGTTACTCGATGTTTAACCTACATTTCAGAGAGAAAAACGCGTGGTCCTCGGCGTCCGGAAATAATTAGAAGCCCTCCACGGCGATTCTTTTTATTCGGCGTTGCAAATTGCGGGGTCATTAGTTCCCTTCAGAATATCGTCCATCTCACTTCTCGTTCGAACGACCGCGAATTTAACCCTTTCAGCTCCGAATACTTCTGCCATCCACCTACGCGCTGGACAAAACACACCTTCGCTTTGAACGATCGCGATATCGATCGCGCATTAGCATTTTTCTCCGGGAAATATTTATCAACGTCTATATTAGCATCTCGCATACGCTCGTGGTGCGTACTGAAACGCGTTGTCCCTTTCGTTGTGGACCGTAGAACAAGACAATTTCTGATATATAAGTCTGCTAATATTACGTAAACTAATCACATCTCTTTTAGCGAATTCGAAATCATTGCGGTGTATAAAACATAATTGGTTATCCAAAAGTTATCCCAATGATCGCATAGCGTCACTGCACGTAAAAACAGTGGAGACCCTTGCACGCTCCTATTTCATTATATTTACAACACTGTAGAAGAACAATGCTTCGATATTCGTCATTTACTCCCCTTATCCGTGCCATTTTAAATCGTTCGGGCCAAAGTTTATCCCCCAAAACACCCGATTCACGCCGCGGGTTTTCACAGAGGCGCGAGGGCGGGAGGGGCCGTTTCATCGCAATGTCGCGAGCGCGGAAAAAAAGCGTTTTGACGCGTTTGAACGGCCCGGAACAAAAACAATATCCGGATTCTCGCTTTCGTAACCGATGGGACGAGAGTGGAAAAAAAACGAGAGAGAGAGAGAGAGAGGAGGAAGAACGGAGGAAGGGGCGACAGGGCGAAAGAGCGCGGGGCATAACCCGAGCGGAAAATTAAGCGCGTGGACGCAATCATGGTGAAAACAAGGCCACACGTACGACGTGTAATTATCTCAACGCACGATGGCCGCTCATTTTAATGAGAACGCCGTTTTCCCTCTTAGCGCTCAGGGCTTAATGTCTATGCGATATACACAGAGGCTCTATAAAAAATCTTTAACCTGTCCTATGAGCAAGTTTGCGTCGTGGTCATTTCCGCTCGGCTTCCCGCCACCCTCTGGCCACCCCATTTAACCAAGGGTATTCCCTATACGCCGTAGCCTCACGCTGACCAACTCGTGTTTTTTTTTCCCCCTCACCCTTAAACTGAGCGAAGCGTGAGGTTAACCGTAAGGGCGTAGGCAGAACGGTGTATTGGGAGAGCTGCAGGGGGTAGGGGGGGAATTGTCTGACCTGAGCGGAGGATAAAGCGTAGATTCGAAGGAGAATTGGTGGAATCAACGGAAGAATACCCTTATTGTGCGTCCGAGAAATGGGCCCCATTGATTTCGTGAGACGCATGAGCGATTTCGAAGTCTCAGCGAAATTTGTAAACAGCGAGCTGGGCATATGCCCTCCTCCCCGCTCTCAGAAGGGGGGATCGATATCCTCTTACGGGAAGAGAACGGTATGTGCCTTAGATTCGCGATGAATTTTGGAAGATGATATCGGCCATCGTCGATGCTGCTGGATACGAGGGAGGCATTCTTTAAATTGCAATGGATCGCCAAGTTTGAATTGAGAGTGGACGCGGGACGCGATTAAAGAGGAACAGTGTACTTTGGAAGATAGGAGGAGCTCCGTATAATTTTCTTGGCTATCCACGAAAGTAGAGTGTATCGATACACAGTTTGGAAATCACGATAAATGGTTAAAGGCGTGTTTGAATATTGGCGTGATGTACAAGAACTGTATATTCTTTTAAATATAACTTTTGAAAGACATCATTCGCTATGAATGAGAGTGACTGTGAGTTTCATATGCACGTCTGTTAAATTATAATAGATCGAGAATCGCGATTCATCCTCGATATATTTTGGAGGAATATTATCAAGATAATCAAGGATGACAAAAGATATCGTGCGTATAATACCAGAATTATCACAAACAAGTGTAGTTATGTACATGGGCGCGCGGCACGAGCAGTACTTCGGGGAGGCGTAATATTGAGTCAATATTACTTACGAATTGTTTAAGTTCCCAACGCATTCCTAATATTTCAACAAAGCTCTTCGAATGCTTGCGCGATAACTCGTGTTCTATTTATATATCCTTACATTAATACGCACCGTATGCATAATACATCGCGGAGTCGCAGGTCGAGCTTTCTAACGGAGTCGATTAGCAAATAGCCTGTAAATAAAGCGCGAGATAGAAAATATTTCATCGATGTTACCTCCTGTTCTCGATCAGTATAACGCACTCCTAAATTTCTGAACTCACTTCCTCGACGCCTTGAGTGCTCAACATTCGTGTTACGGCTGAAGATATTGTGAAATAATCCGTGATAATATTTCGTACACGTTAATACGAGCTGAGGGCGGCGTATTTTTATCCTCGGTTAAAAATATTTTATGTTTTATGAGTGAGTTTACGGGCGCGCAGCATCCCATTAGCTCTCTTTGCGGTGTCTCTGGGGAAACGATAGCGCGGCGTATCATTCTAGTTACGTTATGGTCCCCCGTTACTTTATTACGGCTGCCCCAACATTAACTCCAAAGTAACTCCTCGAATAATGCTCTTAACCTTTGAGACAGTAAAACCGTTATTTCACTTTCGTCCGTTTTCCCGCCTTTGTATCGAATCTCTAGTCACGGTCTGCCGCGCCAATTACTCGCCTCGAATGCTCCTCAACGGCGGCGCATTTTCCATCGCGTAATATCGGAAGGTCGAAGACATCAAGGCCAGTGTACCCGGTTAACCCTTGGAGTGCTATCGGCGCTCATACGCGTCGAATAAAGGCCACTCGCGTGAGCTATAACCGTGGATACGCGTTGGACGAGAGACGTAAAACCTGAGATTATAATCCATTTTCATACATTAAAATTCTGTAACTTTCGTTATTTTACTTCCTGCAGGATACAAACAAGAATTTCAATATCCGTAATGGCCGTGTCCTTACGAGTTAATTTCGTAACTTGGATAACCAACGTTACCTTTGCAGCGGGACATTTTTGTATCGAAGCTCCAGAACGCTTGGATAATTTTACCCGGCTCTCGTAATTAATTATAAGGAAAATCGTTACTCTCCTTTGTCGTTATGGCAGGATACGCGTAAATGGAATAATTGCAATGTACTTCTAGGTAGCCGTGGGTAGAGCGTTGGCTCGTTCCCGATAAACACACCAACGTCGTGCCATACACATTCGAGAAACGCCGCTTAAACATACATAACCGCAATTTGCATTATATTCTTCAACGATGAATACGCGCCCAAGCTCATTTTCGCGCCGGTCAATTATGTACAATACGATATTCCGGTAGGAAAAGCTCGTATAAAGCGATACTTGAATTTCAAAAATTCAACGATCGCTCAGGGCTACTTTTATAGCGGCGAGTTTATTATTATCAAGAAGGTGCACCACTGGGACAAGGGACAAGGTTTCCAAAGAAACTATTATTTAACGACGGTCCACTTTCACAGGCGCGTCCAATTTCTTCTTTTTCTTTTCTTCTTCTTTTTTATTCCCACACATCATCGACGCTTTAAAGCCGAAGGGGGCTTTCAACGAGGCGGCGTTTTAAAGCGCAGAAGATTTCAGCCGGGCAAATCGCGGCCGCGAAAGAAGATTTCCCGTTAATAAATTATGTTCACATGGGGCCCGCCCGAGGAATTAGTGCCGTGTTTCACGAAGTGCAAAGACAAGTTTCCTTCGTTTCCGCTCCCGGGGCCGCGATTCCGGATCGTCGAAAATCAGTTTGCCAGGCGCAAACTCGGCGCGTTAAGTCGGCCGAACAATCGCACCGGCATAAATAAACGGCGACGGGCTAATTAAATGGCGAGGGGAATAGGTTTAAACGGAGCAGTCCGTAGGCGCAGAGATTTGGATCTTCTTGCCTGGATGCGAGGAATGCAGTGGCACGCAACGAGGCCTGGGCACGCGACAAGTTTAGTTTATTCGATGCCAGAAGGAAGGCCCATCAGACTCGCGAGGGGCGCAGAACGAGGATAAGGAGGAGGAGGAGGAAGGGAGAACACCGCGGAGATTGATGGTGCAGCCAGTCATGTGGTTCTAATTTGCCCTCTATTACCTCGCCATAAATTTCAGCCGGGGAAAAAAAGCTCGTCGTGATATCCGCCATGGCGTGCGCCTCCGCCTTATATCGGACGCAAAGGATGCTGGTGAAAAATTACGAGGAAAAAAGGGAGATATAGAAACGCGCTTGGCAGATGCGCGGAGAATCTCGCCGCTCGCCCGTCATCCGACCGCGAGGTTTGGAGCTTGCGTGGATGTATCACCGAGTATATGGTTCGAGACTAATATCGCTATTAGGCGTGTCATCCTCCCTCGTGGGGGGCAAAATCAGGGCCGAGATTGAATAAATCTTGAGAGCGAAGAACATCGATGTACGCGTACATATTAGCGTTTATTCGTGGGTCTTTCGACGACCCTTTATCGGGTATGCTCGCGATTTTGTGGTACGCCCCTGTGATCATATGAAAGGCTAAGTCGAAGAATTATAGAGGGCTACTGAGCACCTGAGATTACGGCTCTGCTCCTTCATCTGGTATTTAGGTGTAATAATCTTATCGTGTTTATGGTTTAGGAAAGACCAGACGAGGGTAAGGAACTATTACAAACTTCTTCTACAACCATATGTATCATGCAAGTTTCGTCAAAGCGATCCTGATAATCGTTCAGCGGAGAAATGATCGAAATATATTCCTTCCTGATTTAAAACTCGATGTCTGACTCGACAGTGCCTCTACCAACTCAAATCCTCGATATACCTGTATATCATTGCGATTTCAAAACCGACTGAGACACCGCTCGAACATCGCGAAGAACTCGATTTTCGTTAACCTCGTTCCACACAATTTGCCTATACAAAGTCTTTGTGAATCTATGAAAAAAAAAAAAAACACACACATAGCCAGGCCAAATTTCCCTCGACGATCGCCGAGATTTCCATGGAGCAGAACTCTGGTAGTTTCTCGGAGCAAGGAAGGCCGCGCACAGACGGCAGCGAGCTGTAATTCATCTCTTACCGCCATGACACTCGTGGAAAAAATAGCTAACGAGCCACATGGTTCCGGCTGAACGCGAACTCGGCATAGCGGCCGGGCGCATTGTGCCATAACTCAAACGTCGACGGTAAGGAGGGAGAAATTAGCGAGAATAGAGCCCAAGGAAATATTTAAGACAGGGGCAGAGAGGTCGCCCTCGCCAAGGCTCGTTTCCGCCTATGGTTCGGCTGGAGGTCCGAAAAATTCAAAGCGACCGAGGGAAAAATCGTGGCGGTGGGCCAGCCTGCAAAGACCATCGTCGCTAATTAGTAAGATTATACTACCGCCGCATACTTTACCGGCCGTGGCCTTAAGACCATTTCCTTTTTTGCGGCCCGAACGCACCTGTACACGGGGCTATAAAGCTGGCTCTCGCCAAGGAAGTTCTTACGCAGTAGCGAAAATTAGAAATGCCGGGTTTAATGAGATATCCTTGACGAGGATGAAAGGTAACGATTTTAGTGAGCCGGGTGGAGGTTGAAGAATGTTTTTCTATATTTCTCCACCTATGGACTGTGAATACGAGGGATATTTTGGGAGCCGCTAATGTGGCAAAGGATATTATTTACAGATTATTTTGTAGTTTTGGTTGGTTATGTTTTATTGCGAAATGGACATTCCACGGTGAGTTTAAGTAACCAAGCGATTGAGCAATTGGAAAAAAAGAAGGATTGATAGTAGGATCCTTTATGCCTGTGAAGGGAGGCAACATTGGTACCCAAAAACATTTAATGCGAAATGTAGTGCTGCTCGTTTCCTATATTAGTCGATGACCGTGACTGCGGTGTTGTTTCAAAGAGACGTGGCGCTGCATTGGCATTCATTCGGTTTCTGTGTTTGGTTTGGTGCTGACCGGCAAAAAATTCCTGCGGACAGGCACCGGTTCGTGGACCAGCGGTTGGAGACCGCTGATGTAGTGGATAGAGATCTGAACTTTCGCGTGGAAGATTTGAGGTTCGAATACCTCGCATCAACTGTGGATTATTTTCCATGTAATGCGTATATCGTATCCCTGATGGATCCAAAAGTATTCAAAAATAATAGTAGCTTTAAATAATCGTAACTCCATTGATGTAGTCAATAGAATCCTCCAGTTTCACTTGGAAGATTCGAATTTTGAATATCTCGCATCACCTCTGAATAATTTTCCATGCAATCTTATCCCTGATGATTCGAGATGTATTTTAAGAAACAGTAGTTACAACAATTATAATAAAAAGTGCTGAAAATCAACGAAGATAGGAACAAAGTGTTATTTTGCACTTGCAAAGTCAAGAAACAGTGCAGAGGTTACATCTATCCTGTAAATTTCGACGATCGAGAAGCAATAAGCGCACACCAGGCAGCGACATTCTGGATACACTTCCAGGCGTGTACGTCGAATGGAAATCTTCAGACGGTCCACCCGATCTTCGAAAGTTTTGCCATAGCTTCCGCGAGGACGAGCTTTATCGACCGGGAAATCTGAATGGCAGCACAAGCGCAGATAAATTTGCAACTTCCTCGGAGAACGGAATTGAAAATTACGCAAGAAATGTAATTCCATGCAAACGGCTCAAACTGGTAAGACGCGGCGCACGTTAACTCATTAGCGTAGAACAATCATCGCCGATCCGGTGATATGCATATTCACGCGTTAGCCGTGGCCTTCGTTACTTTCGACATCTCGAGAGTTACACATTTTTCCTTTAAAACATCAGCGATAAACGAATTCCTACCATCCACTTGCATTCGTTCATCGCAATCTTGCGCTCCACGCAAACCCTTTCCTTCATCTCAAGATGTTAAAAGTTTCTCAAATTCTTCCCTCAAAAAAAACCAAATAAATAAATATACCACACTGTTCTGTACAATTCTCCATTTCAGCAACAAAACCAATCGAACCCATTCGAACCACAGGCCGCGACCTCGGGGGACACATATTATCTTAAAACACTCGCCTCTACTTATTCCTGGAGGGCCAGATCCAAAGTATCCAGCATGATTACTTAACGAACCCACAACGCCAATTAAGATTTTAAGCCTTCTCCCAATGACTTCCGCCAAAGAGCCAAATTATATCCATAATTAATTAACGCCCGGAATACGTCCTGGGGATCGATACAGCGCGCGTAGTAGCCGGCCAACGAACCAAAACTCGCGGCCGATACTTCACTTTTTTCGACAAACATTTTCCATTCCTTTCGCGGCACATTTCCACGACACAGCCTCGCCCCGATAAATCCCACGGTTTGACGATGGCCGCCCCGATTCCCTCGGAGGGCCGCGATAAAGCGCGCCAGCGTGATAACTTCAGCCGCCGCGACGAGGAGGAGGGGAGGGGGGGGGGGGTGCAACACGGTTTAAATTAGCGATAAAGGAAAATTGCAGGAAGCGCCGCGGAAAACATAGACGGGCACTCTGGGTTTATTAATAGTAAAGAAGGTTGGGGCAAACGGACGGGCGGAGGAGGTGGAGGGGGAGGGGGGAGTGGAGGTTCCTCGATGTATGAATGCAACCGCGCACAGGCGCGGATCATTTCCACGGGATGCTAACGCGCCCTTCTTGCTTCTATTTTCCGGAGGCACTTCGCTTTATCCAAACACTCCGAACTAACAAACTGCGCGCCGGTCTAGCGTGAGAAGTCGAGCACGAAAATATAACCGTGGCATTGGCCGGCTGGCACGTGTGCGGCCGACGTAAGTGCGCGTCTCCTCCTTCGACACCTCGCAGCTTTCACGCGCAAAGGGCCGCGCGCGCCCTTCAGCGGCAGCCAGCCCGCGACTGGAATTTCCTAATTCGCAATGTTCCTGATTATGTTGGAGGAGGAATTTGCGTGTAATGGAAAGCGAGGCGGCGGGTTGAAGTTAATGGTAAATGATTAAACGAGGGGGGAGGGGGCGCCCTTGTACTCTCTGCAATCTGAACTCGCCTGAATTCTCGATGACTTGATCCGCGTCGAAAGAGGGATTCGGGGGAGATGGAAAATCAAGCGGGGCTCAAAGCGATAGGCAGTGATTTGACTTCGGCGGTATAATAATTGGCGGCACTCGCGATACTGTACTTTGAATATCCTGGCGGAGTGGGTGAAACGTCAAAGAAGCCGCCGGCTCGAATTCCGTGTCGAATATCATTCCTGTTTTACGAGATACAACCGCTCGACTGAATGGAGAGTAGAAAGGATAATGCGGAAGGAGTAGTTTCGTATGAATTTTCACATTGTGTAACAGTCATTGTACCTGGGGCTCTTATTCTCTCCCTCGCGCACTCGCTGTACTAGCCCACGGCCAGATATGCAAATAAACACGGTAATACCTCGAAAACACAGGAAACGAAGTACGAAATACGGTTTTGTCGTGCAGCGAAGGAAATTCCATGCGCCGGGCACAAATTGCAACCGCGCTTTGCATTCGAAAAACAAAATCGCACGTTACGGAGGGCGAACGGCGGGGGAAAAAAGCTCGGGACGACGCTGCCGCTCGCGGGAGGGATCTCTTTTTTTTTCTTCCCCTCTCCCAGGATATGCTAAGTGGCGAATCTGCATGATGTTTAACGATTCATAAATCTTCGAACCGCGATGACTCTTTTGTGCGAAGCACTTATCTCCAGGTGACGGTATTACATTTATGCGGCCGTAGAGAAATTTCGCTTTGCAATAGTATATACGCGTGCCTACCGTACGATCTAATGAAATATGCTTTCCCGATATTCCAATATTGCCGAGGAGCGATTTATCTCCTTACGAGTACCCAGGCGCCGGCGTGTAATACGATAATGAAAAAATCCAATGTAAAGCTCGGAATAAGTGCTGAATATTGTTTTCCGGCTGAGCGACGCCTATAAAGCTCGGCGGCCAGTAATTGAAAACGTAAGGTCAATTTATACGCCATCCGGCCAATAAGATTGTAAGCGCTGCCAAATTAATGTACATCCGTCTCGGATCCCATTACTTAAATTTCGAGAGGGGAAGGATTTCCCGACGTGGAAACCGCGGCAAGAAGGTATCGCACTCGACTTATTTTTTGATCAGCGGCCAACCTGCTTCTTGTCGAGCTAAATTTTATCGAGGCAATTGGCATTCCTGACATTGTACGATGGTTACAAGTGGAATTTTGTAATGTTAGAATATTCGGTTGTTTTCTTAATTTTTTTCAACTATATCTCATACGTCTACATCATTTTAATGACAGTTGCAAGTTGAAATTTCTTTATTCTTATTCGATCGAAGTCTTATAAAGTTTATATAAAAGTTCACTCATCTTAAGCACTGTCTTCGAAGAAATGAACATATCCCACATTCAAGATACCTATAAGAAGTTTCAAGTTTATTCAAGATGTAGCTGTATGTCGAGACACTAGAATTAGGTACATTGTCGGAAACAATTCAAACACTTTTCATTGCTCTGGGCCTTGTACTACACATTCCCATACCCCTCGAAGACTTTGCTTGAATCTGCCCGAAACTCGAGGAACGCCCTCGCTGAAAATCGAGCCCGCAGGAAGAAAATCAATAACCGCCACTCAATGAAAATCCACTCCGGACCGGAAGAATTTTTTGCTCTGACCCACCTTAAGTCGTGGACCGAAAAAAGTCCCTCATTCCATTAGAAAGGAAAATCCCAGAAAATGTTTCGATTTCAGATAGGGCTCTCTCCAAGATAGTGGATATCGGTATCGTTCCACTCGACCGAGAGTTTCTGGAATGTGTCAGACGTGCCGTGCTAGGCCAAGGATGTGCGAGGGGCGAGGATACGAGGGGAAAGGACATTTGGAAAAGAAGTAACACCGAAGGCATCCGAGGCAGAACAGACGAGCGCACTCAGCAAGGGATACCAAGCTGTCTCTGATCTGACACGGTGGGATTACCTTCGAAAGAGGAAAAACGCGTACACCCTTCCAGGAAAGAATGAATGGCAAAAATAGAGTCCCAGCCCTTCCTGTCCAACTAAGACAAAGGAAAAACTGCGCTGGTTTCGTTTTAACGGGGAAAATAGTACACCTGCACGCTGGGTAACCTCGAATACACGCGTGTAAGTTAATTCTTCCTTGGCATTGCAATTGACTGGCCAACGGTTTGTACTGAATTGCGTACACGCGCCTATTCTTAGCTGCAAAGGTACATTCATTGAACTACGTTTGCGTTAAAGGGAATGTCGGTCAAGTGAAAAAAAAAACACATCCTCCTTTGAAATCAGTTTTTCAGGATCAGCATGCACGCATTCGAACTGTGCGTATTTATGGTAAATTTAAAGACGACGGTTTTTCGGCGAATACCATGCGATAACTGATAAAAAGAGGCAGTAGTGGAAATTAAATAACGTCAGACTTTTGAGAACGATTTGAAGATCGTCGAAATATTGCTTAACAAAAACAGAGCTTTTAAGCTGAAGAGAGCATAGAAACATGCTTCGGGAAAGGAAAAATAAAAAGAGACACGACTCGTAGCAAATGCGGAACTAATTTTTGCCGCCAATTAATAACCATGCAATCGTTAAATCCCGCTTATGAAAGCAGCGGCAATGTGGATTTAATGCCACCGAAGGAAATCCCGGAACGTTATTTTGTGTAAGAATGAAATTAACGTAGTAAATCGCTCGTACAATGAGTCAAATTAAATCCGGTTAAATTCCAGCCTCAACCCATTACCACAACCAATTAACCTCTCATTATCTTATTTTCATCAATTTTACGCTACTTCCAGGATTAATAGCACCCCGATGAGTTGCGGTGACGCATACCCAGGGCGGATTAAAACCAAATTCAGGATTTCGCTATTTACATTGCAAATTATAATTTTTTTTTGCTTACACTTTGGGAGTATCATGCGGAAGATGAAAATCTTGTTTACGGAAGACTTACGCCCGACAATGGCCGCTTAAGTTCGAACCTATTATTCCTATCAAAGTTTATAAGCGCTAGACATATCCGCTTATCGCATACTACGAGAGCATATCGATGCTTGATTGATTTTCCTCGCGGCCCATTTTCAATGATCCTAATAAGTTATAATCTGTACATCGTCTTTATACGGAAATAGATTGTCGAAGATTTACGCTCTTCATCGGCGCTATTTGGCTGCATCGTAATCTCCTTAATCCGAGTTTTCTAATGCGCGCTTCGTTGATCGGTAAATCCATTTCCATTATGTAATTTAACAGGTGAATAATTAAAATGAATTTGTTATGACCGAAGCATGATTTAACAATGGTAATCCATACCGCATACGTGACGGGCTGGTCCGCAATTAAAATAATTTAACCATGGACCAGTTGCCGCAGTTGTGCCGTGCCCTGTACCGCGCACTTTAAGTCTTTAATACATTCTAGGTGTATGCCCTTAATCACAAGGATTTACTACACTGAAGTAAAACGTTAAACGCGAGAATTCGCGTTGGCTAGTTCTCGGGCATAAACGGTCGGCTGGCGGTGTGTTAAGGAACTGACACGCTTAATCGTATGAGGGTAACGAGGCGCGTGGATATAATATTTATTTTTTTTTTTCTTGTTCCACCAGAGCGCCAAGGCTTATCTTTTGTACTGGCGCCCCGCCAGGAAGGGCGGCGACGATTCGAAACTGCTTGCCATTGTCCGAAATGTTTCAATTTTTTACGAAATCCTAATAACAAGCACGTGCAAAAGCTCTTCCCTTCGGCATGACCGCATGTGTGGTCATGCAAACCCGCACGTGCTCCATCGTAACAGGGAATATATGAACGGGGTTGCTTTTTATTGAGGCCGTAGTAAAACGGCCCACCACGTGCAAGGGGCGTAAGCTAAACTGCGACGTTCAATGCGATGTGCGCAAACGAACAGGCAGGTTATTTAATCCTTCCCACATCGCGCTGCTGATAACGATTAATACGTCGCTTACAAACACGTCATTAATTATTAATTGACGGTAATGTCGAGCAGAAAAGTAACGATATTATGCAATGGTCCTGAATGTGTCTATTATCGATACAATTTTTTTTTTAAAGAATGAATTGAAAGTGGAATAAGTAGTTTCTATACTGTTGAGAAGAAAAAACATATGATAATGCTTTACAGTCATTTAGGCTACTTTATGAACTAATATTATCTTTAGAGTGGAGCGTTTGCACATACATCTGCACAGTAATCAATATAACCATCGCTTTAATTACGGTAATTTACATTAAAAAATGACAACCGATAAAAAAATGATACTTTAAATGTATAACCTGATTACTTATTGATACTCAAGACACTTTGCAAGTTATCACCTGTATTTATTACGAATGTATATAACCACATTGCTATCCTCCAAAGCCAAGATCGGCCGAAAAGTATCCCCCGCTTGTCATTCGAATGGACAGATAATTACGAGTAGCCACGTGAAACAAATGGCTCGTATAAATGCATAATTTCGCATTCGGAGCCAGGGCCGAAACTACGAATTGTCGCTTTACCAAATCGCCGGGCGCCTTTTGTTACTAGAAACTATTCTCTTTCCGTGGTCCCATTCGCCGCAACAAGGTTTAATCTGCTTAGTCGCATTCAGACTGCGTGGGAAACTGCACTCGTGTAACTAGATCGTGAAATCTAGTATGTTCCTAAAATCGAGGCCGTGTTCCTGTCCCAGTGAGGTATGGCGCCCTGTCCGCCCACGGTGTGTCTACAAGCCTGTGCCACAGATTTAAATAGTTCTCGCACCACGTGCGCCTCTGCATTTTTTCGCGTCCAAAGTTTTTGTAGCCTCGCGCCCGGCCAAATTCGCTCATATTTTGCGGCGGGTCACGGAAAATACGAGAATGACCTGCGCAAACATTCGGCGTTTTAATCGAATACGGTAAACAAAATGTTTCCGCGGTAATTAAAGGATTTCTCTTGAATAAAAAAGGAATTCTTCCGAACGTTCAGGGCTGACCCAAATTGGCCTGACATTTATGGAATTACTATCAGCGCGAAATCCTTTGAAATTTGAATAGAAATTTTTAATAACGGCGCTGCGAACGTAAAGCAGGTGGATGAAAATATTTTTCTTCTCATCATCGTCGTTTTTTTCTTTTTTTGCACCGGTTGACTCGGTAATCTGGTAAATTACCGATATTGACAATAGCTTTTGATTAAGATATTTTGCCGTGCATTCTCCAACTTTACGGAATAATTTAATCTTGGGAAAGGGCTTCGAGAGTTCCAAGGAAATGTTTCATCATTTCCCAATAAAATGCTCTGCAGAAATGCGCTTTGGATTATTCTTCGTTCATTGAAGTTACGCGGGGAGGAAGTTCAGAAGAAGTATTATACTTTGCTCGAAAATCCGGTTTTAGATATGGCTGTTACTCGAGTTGAAGTACAATGTACTCGGCGAACCGTAGAAATGCACTTTTTACATCATGTTAAAGGAAGCTTCGCTATCTGGTACTTAGCATGGCATATTTTGTTAATAGAAGGAGGTCGTGTTGATACTGTGCCATGCTTTCCAGCGGATACCCGATAATGCTGTTCCCTTGCCAGAAAATCTGTCACGAAAACTCCCTCATTGAACTATCTCCGCGATAACTCTGATCTTTAGCATAAGACTCGGAAACTTGTTTTTTCTTAAATACTTCACCATCTGTTTTCCTTAAATTATATTTTGGTAAAGAAAAACATTTACGCGTGGTGCAGGAAATTGAGGTTTTTTAATTAGAAGAAAATATTTTCCATTTCACGCGCACATTAACGAGAAACTAATTAACTTGTAGAAACTTATTAAGTTCTTCAGTCCGATGCACGTTCAATTTCAGATTATGACGCTGTTTTTCATACTCCTATTTCTGTTATTTTCACGAAATCGATATCCAGCCATCTTGGCTAATGGCTGTGGAATTCACACCGGACTGCCGATATCGCCTTTCTCCTTAACCGCTCGGATACTTTAGAGGAGTCATACTCGTCGTGCGTTTCTTATGCCAAAGTGCACAATGACTAGCCAGCGAGTATCACTATCTGATCGCAACGATCATGCTTTACGCAGTGATGATGCAATATATGATCCTCTTTGTCATAACGATACATTAGAAAGCACAGTACAATTCGAATTCTCCGATAAAAAATATCTTTTATATAAATCCAGATTGTAATTTGTTCTACATATAATATGAAACAAACAACTCAATGTAATCTCTTTCTGAACAAACGTTAAGCACTTTTATTACTCGATGAACCTCAATACTCTTTTGTTGTTATGGACGGACATTTTACGTCGAGCGGAAATACTGGTATACGATAAATTATTGTTATTCCAGGAATACATAAAGGAATGTTTTAGTCCTCTGATATTTTTCACTCCTTTTATTAAAGTATATTTATATATTTTTTTAATGAAAATAGTTACTATAAAAAATAAAAAAAATTAATTAAAAAAATGAAGTATATTTATATCCTTTTATTAAAGTATATTTATATTTTTTTGTCGCTGAAAACTAGTTTGCGTTATTCATGTTCTGCTCGAGGATTTAACATTTTTTTCAGAGCTCGACGAAACCTTCCTGCAATCGCATCTCGTCGTTCGATCGAGGAGAGTTAAAACTCGCGTTAGTGCCGCCAAAGTCATCGGTCTGTAGTTTTTTTTTGCCTTGCGTACGACGCAAGGGCCGTGCTCTCGAAAGTTAATTCAATGTCAGCCGCGTGTATTACCTCGCGAGATGACATCAACGGCACGTAACGTTATCGTCGCGAAAATTCGTTAAAGTAACTCGATCGAGAGGGGTAAGAAGGTTGCACGGAGCGAGGCAAAAGGTCGACCCCTACCTCGTTCCTTCAGCCTTCCTTTTCAACCCCCGACCTTAGCCACCCCCGCTATGATTTGGCCTTTCGAGCGACTGCAATTTTCCGGGCGTGCAGATTTCCCTTGAATTTTTTTTTTTTAGAGAGAAAACAAATCAATACTTTCAGATTAAACCTTTATCGATCAGTGCTCAGTACGATGCACATCGTTATTGATAACTCTTCTGCACAAATTTTGACGTTCATTTATTTCTTTAGGCCCACATTTAATTAGAAATGTTGTTATCCACATTTTGGATGCTTGGTTACCTTTTCATTGCCAAAAATCGCACAAACCGAAGTCAGTTGCTTTTCAGAAGGATCGAGAAAAATATGAAAGATCTGCAAAAAACATACGTATCCCCTCTTTTTTAATTTCTCAAATTTACGACAAATATCCTGTAATTATATACAGTAATAATTTGATGTAAATTTGATGAAACTTGAATTCGACGTAAATTCTCAGCAGTTTATTAAATACGACTAGCGATACAAAACTCGTCCCTTCGACTTCGCAGTGTCTTTGTAGCGCCGCGTGAGTGCGAATGGTCGAAAAATGGTCTAGGAGTAAAATCAAAATTCCACCGAAATTCCGTATAATATTTCCGCGTGCATCTCTGCCAGGAGACACAATCCGTCGTGGGCGCGACCGTGGCAGGCTTACCGCGGCTTACCAGATGTACCTCTTTCTTTCTGCACCCCCCCCCCCTCCTCTCCAGTACCCCACCCGCGCCTCTCGATCTCGTCGAATGCGCGGAACTCAAAGCCGCCATTCGAGGGTACAAAAATGTTTTTCCAGATTACGAAACAATGGCCAACCTGGTTGAATCCTTCCTAAAGCTATCGGGCTCGGCTTTTATCTCCGGGCTACTACCTGGAGCGCGAAGAGCCGGGATCGAACTCTTAATTTAACGTCGGAATTTTTGTCCTGGTAATCCTATTTTCCCTAACCCAGATACCCCGTGCGCTCGCCCAAGGACTTTTCTGGTATCTCGCCTTAAATACACCGCCATCGGGGACGCGAAGAATTAAAGGGGCTGCGGATTATTTTAACGTTTTCATTCGCTTCAAGTCCGTCCTGTTCGCTCGAGGACTCGTATAAACGTGCAATTTTTATAGATGTTGGGAAATGGCGCGCTGAAATTATACGCCAGCGCGTACGCAGGCAAGAGGCAAGAAATGGCCGATGGTGAAACCGCATTCGGAATACGGCCGCCGGGTAAATTGCGTGCCACGGGGATCGCGGGTTATTTTAACGTTTTCCCGAATTTTTTTTGCCGCGCAGCGCCGGCTTTAGAAATATTTCTAAGAAGTAATACAGCTCAAGGCGACGGGACTTTACAGAAGGGTACGTACAGAGAATAGAGAGCAGATTGCAGGGCTGTCTCGAAAGAACGGTCGTTGGACGTACAAGAGGATAAAGGGATTATTAATTATATTTCGGTTTGCCTCATTTTCTCCGGGCCGCATCAAGATTACACGAGCTCCGCTATATTCGGAGCTGAATAAGTCGCCGGATTCCAAATCGTTATACTTTAATGAACGGTTTCTGGAAAACGTCTAATAATAAATAAAGAAATTAACCGACGTCCTTTTTCAGTACCGTCCTTCGAAATTCATTCTGAAACGCTCGAGAGGTATTCTTGAATAATTCTACTAACATTTTATACAAAAAAAAGATGCATTTTTTGAACCGTCTATACGTATTTCCGCCCCTTAAACTTCGATAATATTGGCTCCTAAACTTACGTTTCAGCGCCGATTTGAACGAATCGCTTTATTTCGTGCAGAGACTTTATTCTTCGCGGAAGCGTCTAGAAATAAAGTGCGCTTAATTGTCGGGACGTGAAGTTCGCGGAGAAAATATTCCGTCGAGCGACCACCAATCCGAAAACATAGTGCCTCCTGGACGTTAATCGATTGCCTTATTCTCGCTTCAAATCGCCTCGCTGCGCAATGCTGCGAGTTAACAGTCCATTAACGGAAGTCACGCTGCGCCGCACGCACTTCACGGAATGTGTAGTAGGTAAACATAGGTTAAGCAGAAAAGGCTGTACTACAACGGCCCGCTGATGTATTTTTGTAGCCCGTTGGTTATGAGTTTTCGGAACAAGTGCGTGGAGTAGGAAATATGATACCGGAATCCCTCGCGCGTGATGCTTTTTTACGATATTACGCGTTAATCTTCCGCGGCCTGTACTGCTTTTTAAATAACTTCCTTACGTTCTGCTCCGCCCTAGCGGCAACTATTAATTTCTGCTTAGATTTAAAGGTCCTCGTAAATCACATTAACCGCTTTATGATCGCTGCGCGATAATCCGCCATTTATGCGCAGTCCGTCGTGGTCGTTGTACATTATAATAATGAGATTTGTTGTTAAGTGTCGGCTTGGCAAGATGCATTTGTAACATAGTTGCATTCGTATCCACTATTAATACTAAATAAGACAAATTAATCGGGATGGATACGACGAATATTATGATTTACGGAAGTGTTTTGTATCGAAAGCGGGTAAATTCATGTGTCGTATAATAATGTATTCGTTACATCTCAATATGTAGACCATAATAATGAGTCAAAGTATAACCTTGCTTTATTTCCCTGGTAATTACGAAGGTACGTTTTTAGCCGTAGACTCATATTTATACACTCTCTTTAATTTTAAAGAGAAAGGAGAAAATATGAATTAATTTCACATTTACTTACCTTTCATTCTGCCATACACAATACTACACTTTAGAAATTAAGGTTTAATATTAATTTTAAGCATGAATATATTGAAATTTTAGAGAAATTTCTCCATAAAAATACTAATATTTACTATAATTATCAGAATGCTTTATTTCGGTACGTTTATCAATATATTTCCTCAATGAAATACATTTCCGAAATGGTAAAAAAATATCTCTCATTTCAACTCAGAATCGGCATCTTTAAGACCGCGCGCCATAGATATCGATCCTCCGCATTCGCGATACGAATGGCCGCCGACGGTCTTTCGGAGATCGGATCTAAATCTCCCTCTCCCCGCATCTCGTAAATTTTCCCAAGGTCCTTGGCCATGACGAGAGCGCACGGTCCATTAGAAGCGTCTTGTATAAAGCAAAGCGTCCCGTGGTGTAACGCAAAGTGAGACGTAGAGGCTATCCCGTGCCGATCTACGGGGCGAGTCGCGACGAAGCATACGTCTTCCCCGGAATTCATCGCGGCCGGCCGGACAAGATTAATGACCGGAAAGAATATGGGTCGTGCGAATTCACACTCGATAAAATTTGCAACGATTCGAGCCCCGCCGTCCGTACGTGGCTCCCTGAAAAATATAACGCGGCCCGCCCGTACCCGCCGTAAATATGTGTATTGGAAATGTCCTCCCATCCGCCGTTCGCTCGTTCCATTTCAGCTGAAGAATCGGCACGAGTGCGCGCCTGGGACCCCGGCGCGGAAATCGCAAATTCGAAAGCACTTTTCCGTCTGTACACACGCCCGCATATGTATCCTGCCCCGTTCGCATTTACGTGGGGCCACGAATGCGCTCCTCGGGATTTGTGGGAAACGGCTGGGGGAAGATGAACCGAGCTTTATCCGGGGCTATCGACGGGAGACCCCGTGATTCGTGTTTTCGCGGTGCACCTTTGATAGGAAGGCGACCGGACGGGGCGTGTAAGGAGCTACGCCGGTGTGACGGATGGCGACCCGAAATTCTGCGATGAAATATCTGGCTTCGAATTGGCCTTGAGACATTCGAAGTGATCCAAGGCAGGGCTTCTTGGAAATTCATGTGGAGAAATTCAAGTGAAACGTATCCGCCCATCAGCATCGTCTAATAGGTATAACGTGAAGGCAAAGTAGTTTCCACAAGTGTGACAGAGACGCGATAACTGTCAGGTTTCTTCGCAAGGGGAAAATATATTTACTTATTGAATATAGAGAATTACGTTGTGTATCGTTATATCGAGCACCGATGGAATCATGGTACTTTGATCCAAGACTGTACTCGAGAGCTTCGAAGGGCGTAGAAAGAAAGTACGATAAAATTTCATGGAATGAACTGAGAGTTACAACACTTGAGCTTACGTCCGAAACACACGCTGGAGAACGATAAACGATTAAACCCGAAAATGTGAGTACGCGTGACAATGTGAAACCAGCTAGTGACTATACCTCACGTGCCAGTATAGATATATCGTAAACGAGGTTCGAAGGGCTGCACGCTTTGGAAAATTACGTGACGAGGGAACATGACGTTTAATGTAATACACGTCACATTCTTTGAAATCGTTATTTATCGTTCAGTGTCGCGAGCCTGCCCCCAGTCATATTCCTGGCCCATTTTCTTCCACGCGGCTATAAAGTTTAGTTATAATATGCGCGGTTTCCGTGAGATCGATACTTGGCGGTCGTAAAGGGTAAGTTACGAGTCCGAAACATGAAGGGAAATCTCAATCTGCGCCACGGTGCCTTTTTCTTCGTGCTTTAAAGTCCACGTCACGTAGCCCATAATACGGGGAAAGGGGCCATTGGGATCGTCTATGTGGACCGAGTTAATAGCCGGATTACTAGTGACGATCGTGTTAAGGATAATTGCGGAGGTCGAAGCGTGCATAGAAATCTATACACACATCCTGGGCACCGGTTGCTTCGTAAGGGCACGAGGCGCGTTTAGTGTGCCAACGTAAGTCCAAAATTGATGGCAGTTTGGCAAGGGCCGTCGCTCTGTGAGGGAATGCCATCGTTTAAGGATTTAGCCGAGCCCTTAGATAGGTACCAACGTCCCCGAGTTAAATGGCACTATTACCAAAATAGTTTGCACCTTATTCCGGCCGGATCGCGGCCCTCGACGATCCCCGCAAGTTTATAGTCATCCATATCGTCGAGTAAACTTTCTAACGGCTCGCAGAAATCCTATACTTAAGGAAGCTTTCACGAAGAATCTGGAAGTGGCGTACTTTGTCGCCTTGTGGATATATTAATGGAAGGTATGCCTCAGGAGTAACCGTGCTGGAGTTTGAGGTTAGGGACTTTCGTGCTCTCCAAAACTCGACTGCGTAATAAGACGTCGTTTACATCACTCACAGCTGTACAATAAAATACACAATAATCATAATACCGCATACTAACTATGGATAAGGGAAATAACTATGTTTCTAAATACGCAATATTTACACGACATACCGATAATATTAGGCTTAATTCTATCCAAAGTGTTTCAACTAAGACATTTGAATGCGCGAGACAAATGCGCAGTTGAGCCAAAAATGGCGACGTACCTATATGCATCTTTAACGGATTCCACGTTGGACGCCCAAAACGATTTTACCGCCGGGGAGACACCTCAATTAGGGAATAACAATACGCGTATATGTTAGCACAGACAGCACAGTCAGCAACCCAGTGTCAGTTCACTTGTAAAAGCTTCAAACATCGGACAAAGCACATCGTTTTGCAAAAGCAATCCGATAACGAACAAAGGATTCTATGAATAGCGCAGATATCGAATGACTGCCTACACCGTATGCCGTTGTTTGCTGAATTGTATGATAGTAATTGTACACGAAATGAAGCGTTTGATAAATCCACAGTGCGTTCGCTGATCCTGGAGGGCCTTTATGTTATTTTTCTTTAACATCCTTTCCTCTATCGAAGTATTGCTTTACATCGTGCGACGGGAAAATATGGTAGACATCGGTGTGAAAACTTCGTTTGCCTCGTTGTAACGTCAAAATCAACATTAACACTAGCAAAAACAGAAGTCCAGATGATATGGTCCATTAAACGTTATGGCGACATTTCGGACTGATATTATATGCAGTATTAATTTAATATGTTTGACGCCACGCAACACATATGACGCACTCAGTTTCGTGGGAAACCGGCGTCGCATATGTGTGGTACATTATTTATAGTACTCAGCTGACCCCTGTAATACATTCTCTGTATGCATAATTGCATTAAACCGAATGATATTACTAAATTCTTACTGCGTTATACGGAGTAGAGCTACTAAAAGGAAGCGTACTTCGTACTAAACAATTTTCTAAAAATTCCAGGTGAAACTTATCAAATCATCAAAAAACCATGAAAAGTTTTTTGTTTGTACAGTACATTTCAAATGAATTAATGAGATCCTCGTTGAGCTAAACGTAAAAATTCATTGTAAATTATCAAGAAAGTTTATAATCCTATAAATATAAAAAAAAAGTGGAGGATTATAGTACTTTTCGACTTTTCGAATAAGTCTGAATTACTGCCATCCACTTGCGGAGAGGGCAGAAATTTCCTTTAATTCAAGATCAGTGTGTCGCTTCCCACGCCAAACCAATATATTTCCGAACACTTCCAATCTTTGCTCATTTCCCACCACCTTATTTTCAATAGGGAATTCCTTCTGCCTCTCAAACGGCACCACGAGATTAAATGTAAAAGAGGTCCTTCCTCATATATTTCTTATACGAGCCTTGCCAGTCGACCGTCACAGAAGGTGGCCAATTTGCGATCAAATATGGGTTATTTGCGGTTCGAATCGAGGATGGCCTCTTTGATTTCGCGTTATCAAGCCGAGCTCATCGATCTGTCAACTCCTTTCCTCTTAAAATTTTTATCACCCCTTATTGAGGAAGTAGCGGGGGCGGAATGAGATTATGATAAAATTATACCACTTTCTTTGTCCTTCAAATTTGCAAATTATACTAAAGCAAGTTTAAATTCTTGGCCGCTAGAGGGAGCTTACAAAGAGACCGATAACTGCTTTGAATTCAAAACTTTTATCGTAAACGTTATCTTATTGCAGCTCCAAGATCAGATTGTTCTGACATCCAAAAGTAAATTGCGATATCCATCCTGACTTTTATTCTACATATAAATGTCCTCCTTTAATGGAATATCGATGTGTATCCTGATAGAGGATCTTGAATTAATATCATTTTCTCTTGTAGCTTCGATCCTCACCGATCTATTTTATTCAGCTGGGTGCACCTTGTTGACAAAGCGAAGAGTGAAAAAAAGAGCTTCTTTCACGCCGCAAAACGTACTTCCGCGAAGCGTACTTCGGAAGGACGTCATATTTGATCTTCTATCATGACACCGGATGTATGCAATACGATGTGCAAATCGGCTTGTCTGTGAGCTACGCTTATTTAAATTTCTTGTCCCGCCTCGTAAGTCTTCAGGCCGACATACGCTTTAATTGGTATGGACGGCGAAACAAAGCTACTCGCTCGAGGTAGGTACTCAAAGCCAGGCATGAATATATTTAAAGCAAGTGCAATTATGCGCGTAGAAGAGACTTCGTCGTGAAAAAAAAAAAAACTGCAATCGACTAACAGCGCTAAATATACTTCATAAATAAATATGTAGAAAGCGAAGAATTAGCGTTTTGAACTCGAAAGAATATTCCAATCGTCGTACAGTCGATTAAAATACGTTTCTTGAGAGTCCAACTTAAAGAGTAGACCTCGAACTAATCCTGGTGAGCGATAAATGTCGAAAACTAAACAAATGAATAAATTTATAACTTTTGCTTTATAATATATTTGTTATGAGAAAAAATAAGCCCTTGTACATATTAGCATTTGTATCACCGTCTATCAGAATGCTGGCAAAATAAAACGTCGAGGGAAATGCGGATAATCCTTATTTCCAATTAATTTTTTGAGCCTTTAACCGTCGGTCATATTGCGAATCTTGATCCGAAAGTCACACTTTTCGCTAGCCGGCCAGGATCTTCCAAAATACCCTCGGAATAATATAATTTATTAAAATGCGCTTACGTCGGAATGGATATTAATTAAAAGCAGTGAGATTTGCATTGATTATAGTGTGCCACTAATTAAAAGAGACTTATCTGGGCAATGCATTAAAATGTAAATCAAATCTGCGTTGTATGCGCCGCATCCGTGGGAGCCAAACTTCGTGCCCTGCCTGGAACTTCGTGATTTGCAACATATTTAACCTGGGGTACGCTAACTTTTTCATCGAGGCGATAATCGTCCGTTTATCGAGGAAGCTCGACTTTTTACTTACAATCTGGAAACTGTTTATCAAAGTTTAACAAGGAAATTTAATCCATAAATATGCAAATCTCCGATCTGCATACCGCTGGCGATTTTCTCAGTTTTCATCTCATAAGGTGGGTCGCAAACGTTGTTGCAGGATTCATGCGTAAACCGTAGGGGCAAATACGAGCGGTATACATTCACGGCTCAAATTTCCATGATAACGATTAACCCACTGCACGAACGTTTATTCCACCAGGAAGAACGCCATTATAACCGTCCAGACATGTTTCTCGAGCGGTTCTCAGATGTACGCTTTCCGGAAGTTACTTAAGTGGCGAAGGAAAATAAAGAGCGTCTGCCGGATAATAGAAGGTGGTCAGATTTCACTCATTCGTGCGATGCTCGAGTTCAACCGTGCAACATCTTGTTTCCGACAAACGCTAAGAGAAAACTGTAAAAAAGATGTAGGAATACAAAGAGGAATAGCAATCATAATCATTATATTTTGAACAATCCCTGGTCTTTGGCACTCAATGCGTAGACGGTTTTAATAATGTTGTAATAAATCTTAATTATCTTGAGAGTCCACTCGATAAACTAGAAGCTTTATAACAAGTAACGGAACATTATAAAACAATAAGAACGATGAACAATGGAAATATTTGAGCAACGAGCAGTAGTGGAGAACACAAGACAACGTCGTAATGTGATGCAAGAAAACTTATTATACCTGTAATTTATGCGGAATTGTTAACAGACTGAAGCTAAACCGCAAAATCTCGATGCAACGTCGAACTGAAGCTGATGTAACGATAAATTGCTGGGAGGGAAATAATACTAATTTGCAGCTTAATGTATGTTAATTTGGCAGGCATGCTGCATGTTTTACCGTAAACAGTTCCCCCGCTACGCCGTATATTCTGTGCGTGAATATTTTTAGGTCAGAAGCTTGGCTGAGCTCCGTTCAGCTTTTTATCATATCGATTTATGGTGTTCGGCGAATAAATTAAAAAGGAATTCATAATTTGGCAGATACGTATTTAAACGATTGTATTTTTCCAAACCTGTGTTGTATCCTGAACTTTATATATAGAGAACAGTTCATAACAACAGGACAGAAATGAATAAAGCTTCACGAATATTTGGCTAAACTGAATGGTAATTAAACTGAACTTCAACGATTTTAATTTAATTAAATTACAGACTTGCTTAATTATACATGCATTTACAAATGAAAAAGCGAAACATGCGAAAGAGATAATTAGACACAAAAGGACTACGTGACTGCGTAAAGGAATAAATAAAATTTGATATTAAAAAAATTATTCTGTTAAAATCTCAATATTCAAAATACGATTATGTATCTTTATAAGCAAATGTGAAGAGAATTAAAAATAGTGCCGTTTTTACAAAAAACTGTATAGAGTAATTTGAATAATCGTTATATCTTTTTAATATTCCCACGAAAGTTTTATACGAAGAAGAACGATATTTAATGCTATGAATAATAACTACTAAATTGAATTGCCAATCCATTCTCCCGCGATAAAATAGTCTTTGGGCCTGCCATTTCAAAACCATTAACTCACGTTGAATATCATACGCAATTTTCTGACAAAAATATACAATATAGATGAACAATTTTTCACGTCATAATTTCTCAAAAAAAAAAAAATATTTCACAAAACACGAAGTTTAAACAGATGATTTAAACGGATCCATTGAACGACCATCCACGGTGCATCATTACGTACGTCATTATTCATAATTTACCGAATCCTTTTGCATTAATTTTTAATTTTAT